>PISX010007824.1:0-86328 GCA_004024625.1 Mellivora capensis
AAAAAAAACAAAAACAAAACCCTGCCATGATTTGCCAAAGCACTTGGCACCAAGCCTGACAAATAAGTAAATATTCAGTAAGTGGTGGTTCTTCTAACAGGTAATCAACAAGCATGCTTTTCACTTCTCCTGTATGATGTTTTGTGTTCCCTTTGTGTCCTAGTCTTTGAGACCTCAGAGCAGTCAGGATGTCTGTGCGTATAGAACGCATGCCATGCCCCAGCAGGCACCCGCTTCTTGGCCTCAGCCCTTCCCTGGCCTCCTCTCACTTCCCTCGTTCCAAGCCCCAGACTTGTTGCACTCGTCTGCTCTTGACCACACCTGCTACGGGCCCTGTCCCCTGAGCTGCTCTTTCTCCAAGCCCGGCTACAAGCGTAGACACCCCAGGTCCTCCTCCTTCTGACTTCTCTGGGGATGAACCTCAGGTCCGTTTCGTCTGAGTGAGTTCCTGCGGTTGGCAGTGAGAAGTCAGGAGGGGTGGGAAAGTGACCGGGTGGACGGTGGCGTCCCAGCGGCCGCTGCAGGCTGGCTGGCTCCTGGCTCCATTAGACATGGGCGTTGGAGTTGGCTCCTCGTACAGCCTCACCAGTGGGCCCCAGCAGGTCTCTTGGAGAGGCAGTGTGGCCTTTCCCCTCCTGCTGGAGGGGGACTTGCTGCTCCCCAGGCCTCTGCCCTGCCTGGAAATGACACCCTCTGGACGTTTCCCACAAAACGGAGTGGAAGGCCCGGGAACCATCTACCTTCTGAGGTTCTTTGTGCAGAAGTCAGATACGTGGCAAGACTGGCCACAGGCAAAGGGCAAATTCTGTGAAACGTTGCTCCTTCCTGCTAGGGAAACACCGCTCCATAGTTTCAGTCATGGTGGGGAGGGTGGATATATTATTCTGTTACGAAATGACCTCCTTCGGTCTCTGAGAGAATTGACTTAAGGTTTTTGTGGATTTTTGGAAAAGATTTATTTATTTATTTATTTATTTGTTTTCAAAAGAAAGTGAGAGTGAGCCAATGAGGGAAGGGGCAGAGGGAGAGAAAGAACCCTACAGCAGACTCCCTCCTGAGTGGGGAGCCTGACACAGGGACTCAGCCCTGGGACCCCGAGATCATAACCTGAGCTGAATTCAAGAGTCGGACGCTTAACCGACCGCGCCACCCAGGTGCGCCCTTGGTCAGTGGTAAATGAGGATGTCAGCAGGTATCCTCGTCATCTGTTCAGACCCCTTCTCCGGAGTGCCCCACTTGTACTCCCCGTACTCAGCTCCCACTCCCTGCCCCAGACTGCTTCAGGTCGCTCAGGTGAGCTCAGCCGCTTGAAGGGGCAGGTCCAAAGACGGCAGTGCTCCACCCTAAGGAAGGACATGTTCTGTTTGGTACAGTGGCATTTCTTGATGCCCCCTCCCTGCACTCTGCTGGGTCCTGGGATCTCAAGGCTGCTAATAATGGGCCATGGCAGTGACGGTGAGGGGGCTGGTGGCCGAGGTGGTGGTCCAGCGATGGTCGTGATGGTGGCCCTCACGGAGAGCGCATAGTGTCACAGGTCCCGTGCTGGATGTCTTATCCGCAGCATCTAATAAACCAGAGCTTCTCTAACTTGTGCTTCGACCTTTTCAGCTGGATGATTTCATGTTGTGGGGGGCTGGACTGTGCCTTGTAGGATACTTAGTGGCATCCTGGCTTCTGCCCACGGGACTGTAGCCAGTGGCACCCCCTCCCCCTGCCTTGTCTCCAGAACGCGCCAGATGTCCCCTGGGAGACAAAATCACCCTGATTCAGAAGCACTGATCTAATTTCTCAACAGCCCCAGGAGACAGCTCCTCGTTTTACAGATGAGGCTGCTAAGGCCTGGAGAAATAAAGGAGCTGTCCAAGGTCACCGAGCTCATAATTCACAGGGCAGAATGCAAACCTGACACCTGATGCAAAGAACACACTTGTAACCACTGCCCTCTATTGCTCGGCAGAAAAGGCAAATTTGTGTGCCCTTCAACGGGACTACCTGGGGGTACGGGACCAGGTTGGGCCTGCATGGTCAGCCTGGGCATCCGTTGCCGAATTCATTTGGAGCTAATAAAAACAGTGGGCTGCTGTCCATTTTCTGCCGTGGTTTGGACCCAAAGAGCTGAATGAACATGGAGACTGTCTCCACAGGCCCCAGGCCTCTGCCACGGCAGGGAAGTCCCACTGCTTCTCCTTCCTCCAGGCGGCCCCGTCACCTGCAGACACCTGTAGGGAGGAGGAGGGCACGAGGTTATCGTTTTCAGCAAATGGGGTCTCCTGTGCTCCTCTGCTTTCTCCCACTGAGGCTGTGAATCTGGGCTTACGGGTTGAGTGCCCAAAATACTCATTCGTAATTTTTCCTTTCCTTTTTTTTTTTTTTCCAACAATTTATTCTGAAAAATTTTAAATGTAAAGCTGAGTCGAAAGACTTTTACCATGAAATCTGACATACCCACCGTTTAGATTCTATTATTAATATTTTACTTCTCTTCTGGTTCCCTTTTCTGGAACTTGGGTCAGCGTCATCTCCGGCTGGTGGGTCAGTGAGTGCACTACAAATTTTCCATGAGGAGAATACATTAATAGCATAGACCAGGGTAATGAGACAAAGATGGTCTTCATTAACTAGGTTGTTGGAAGAGTTCAGGGCCATGGATGACCCTACTCACTGTTAAAGCAAAACTAGTTCAAACTAGTTACTAAATAGATTGGAACATTATTTAAAAATGCCATTTGAGGGCGCCTGGGTGGTTCAGGCCAGATCCCGAAGTCCCAAGGTCGAGCCCCCCATCAGGCTCCCTACTCAGCTGGGGGTCTGCTTCTCCCTCTGTCCTGCCTCCCTTGCCCTCCGCTTGCTTTTTTCTCTCTCTGTCTCTTTCAAGTAAATAAATTAAAAATCTTTAAAAATAAACAAAATGTCATCTAGTTTTTAATCCATGTTATCTTGAAGTATAGAAATAATACAAGTGTAATAGTTTCAAACAATGAAAGTCCTAAAAATTGCCTGACACAGACAAGGTGCCCCTTCAAGTTGTTTTTTAATTATGAACAGTTTAAAAGCTTTTTATTTTGAAATAATTTAAACTCATACAGAATTTGCAAAAATGGTTCACAGAGTTCCTGTGTCCCCTTCACCCTGCTTGACCTGCTTATGTAACAATATGACCACTCCTCCTTCATTTTTCCCTTCTCTCTCATGATGGTCACATTTCTGAAGAGCTCTAGCCAGTTACTTTATAGAGTGTCCCTCCGTTTGAGTTTGTCTGATATTTTCTCGTGATTCATTTGGGGCTGTGAATTTCTGGTAAGAATCTCCCAGAGGGATATGTCTTTCTCAGTGAACGGTATGAGGAGGTACGTGATGTCAAAATGTCTTATCACTGGTGGTGTCAGTCTGGATCACTTGGTTCCAGTAGTGTCTGCTGGTTTCTCTCCTGTAAAGTTACTATTTTTTCCTTCATAATTAACAAATATTCGGGGGGAGATACTTTGAGACTATGCAAATAGACCCTGTTTGTTCTCAAACTTCTGCCTCCTAATTTTGGGATCCATCCCCAGGTCTTCCCTGTAACAGTTATTACTGAGATGTTTTATGGTGATTCTTCGGTTCCCTTAATTCCTTCTACATTCATTAGTTGGAGCTCTTCTGCAAAAAGGAACTGTCCTCTTTAGTTATTTGCTCAATTATTTATAAGGACTTATAGATATTTATCTTATGGGTTTATAGAATCCGATGCTAGTGTTATTTATTTTGTTGTCACCATGAAAGTTTTTATTATGAAGGTTTATAACCGTCGCGGAAGAGCTCGATGCAAATAGTACAAAGGAGACCTGTCGTCCCTCCCCTGAGATTCAGTAATTCTTGGTTTGCCTGTATTTGCTTTCTGTCTCTCTCTTTCTCGCCCCTGCCCCTCTCCTGCAGTGTTTCCACAGATGTACCATCTGTTGTGTGATTTGGTTGTCTGAGGTTAATTTACAGTTAAACTGGCCCCAGACCATCAGGGGTTGATGGTGAAATATGAACAGCCACTTCTTTGCCCGCTGGAGACTATGTACCTGGCTGTCTTGTTCAGACCCCAGTTCATTCTTCACTGTGCCCGTGATTTTTTTTAAACAGCTTTATTGAGATACAACTCATATACCATACAGGTCACCCACTTAAAATGTACAATTCCAAAAAAAAGAAAAGAAAAGAAAAGAAAATGTACGCTTCTGTGGGTTTTAGTATTCACAGATGGGGCAACCGTCTGACAGCCAGTTTTTGAACATTTTCAGCACTGTGAAGGTAAACCCTGTATCCTTCCGCTCTTAGTTGCCCTCTTCCCCATAAGCCCTGGGCAACCACCAGTCTACTTCCCGTCTCTATAGATTTGCCTGTTTCAGACATTTCACATGAAGGTAGTTGTAGGCGAGGCAGCCTTTTGTGGCTGTCATGTTTTCAAGGTTCATCTGTGTTGTAGCATGAATAGGAACTTTGTTCCTTTTTATGGCCAAGTAATATTCCACTGTACAGTTTTGCCATATTTTGTTTCTCCGTTCATTAGTTGATGGACATTGGGTTGTTTCCACAGCCTTTTGGCTGTTGCAGACGGTGCTGTTATGCACATCTGTGTACAAGGTTTGATAGAACACCTCTTTTCAGTTCTTTGGGGAACACGTCTAGCAGTGGGATTGTTGAGTCGTATGGTAATTCTACGTTTAACTTTTTTGTTTGTTTGTTTGTTTGTTTTAAGATTTTATTTTTAAGTAATCTCTACACCCAATGTGGGGCTCAAACTCACAACCCCGAGATCAAAAGCCATTCTGTCTGCCGACAGAAGCAGCCAGGCACCCCTCTGTTTGACTTTTTGAGGACCTGGCAAACTCTTTTCCACAGTGGCTGCAACGCTTGACATTCCCACCAGCAGTGTAAGGGGGCTCTGATTCCCCACATCCTCACCAACATTCACTGTTTTCCATTTTAAAAAAATGTTCGCCATCCTGGTAGGTGCGAAACGCCGTTTCGTTGTGGTTTTGGTTTGCATTTCCCTGATGGCTGACGGTGTCCGACATCTTTTCATGTGCTTTGGGGCACGTGTACATCGGCCTTGGAGAAGTGTCTATGGCAGTCCTTTGCACATTTTAAAATTGAGTTGCCTTTTACTGTTGAGCTGGAAGGGTTCTTTACTTATTCTGAATACTAGACCCTTATCAGACAGATGATTTGCAAATATTTTCTCCCATTCTGTGGGTCATCTTTTCACCTTCTCGAGAGCATCCTTTGGTGCACTGAAGTTTTTAATGTCAATGAAGACCAAATTATCTGGTTTTTTTTTTTTTCTTTTGTTGCTTATGCTTTTGGTGTCGTAGCTAAGAAACTGCTGCTAAATTTGAGGTTGTAAAGATTTACCCCTATATTTTCTTCTAAGAGTCTTATAGTTTTAGTTCTTTGATCCATTTAGTTAATTTTTTAAAACATTTTATTTATTGGGGCACCTGGGTGGCTCAGTGGGTTAAAGCCTCTGCCTTCGGCTCGGGTCGTGATCCCTGGTTCCTGGGATCAAGCCCCGCATCAGGCTCTCTGCTCAGCTGGGAGGCTGCTTCCTCCTCTCTCTCTGCCTGCCTCTCTGCCTACTTGTGATCTCTGTCAAATAAATAAATAAAATCTTTAAAAAAAAAAGATTTTATTTATTTATTTGACAGAGAGAGAGTGCACAAGCAGGGGGAGTGGCAGAGGAAGAGGGAGAAGCAGTCTCCCCACTGAGCAGGGAGCCTGATGTGAGGCTTGATCCCAGGACCCTGGGACTGTGATCCAAGCTGAAGACAGATGCTTACTGACTGAGCTGCCCAGGCGCCCCCATTTAGTTAGAATTTTTAAGTGGTGTGAGGTCAGGGTCCAACTTCATACTTTTGCATATGGCTACCCATTTGTGACAGCAGCATTTGTTGGAAGGAGTCTCGTTTCCCCCATTGAATGATCTTGACACCCTTGTCAAGGGCATCAGAATCACCCGGTCATAGATGCATGGGCTTATTCCTGGACTCTCAGTCCTGTTCCAGTGCACGTTTGGAGCATTGTCCAGGCACGAGGCTTGTCCTGCTCCCAGGGAACATTTGGTCCAATAGGAAAGGTCAGACACATTCATGAGCCATCAGGAATTGTCAGGTGCTAGGAAGGGGTAAAAAGTGTGTATGAGGATGTCAGTTGCTTCCAGGCTGGGGCAGTGGGTATGGAGTGGGGGGCAGCAAGAGGACTGCTTGGAGGTGGTGTGGATTGAGACACGAGGAAGAAGGCCAAGTGTTTCTGCGTGTCTGGAGACAAATTTAGCAAGGTGGGGTAGAACCTGTCGATGGCCGTGAACTTCTCAGTGGGATGCTGTGCTTGATTTGGAAGTGTCTGAGGGGAGCCGGGCCTTTGTCAGGCCCATCTGATGGCAGGGTAGGCTACGTCTGGGCGGGGGATACTGGAGGCAGGCAAACCACTTAGGATCACAGGGTGCCCGAGGTCTGGGTGAGTACCTGGGTCAGGCAGTGGGAATGGCGTGGAGCAGGGGCCGTCAGAGACCTGTGGCTTCATGCCTCACTGCTCCGACGGCTCTGGGGCGAGCCAGAGTAACCTGCATGTGTGACTGTGACCCAGATAACCCCAAGCCTTCCCAGAACTATTTGGCCAGTTTCTGTGCGTCTCAGTTTCTGTGAATCCCTGCACACTCCCTGGTGCTGGGAGCACGGGAGATGATGGCCGACTACTCCAGTCTTTGGCTTTCATTAGATGCTACATGCCATAGCCAGGGCTCCTTGGGGGACAGAGAAGGGGACCAAAAGTGCCAGCGGCCAGCTGGGTGGCCTTGAGGCTGCATCTCTCAAGCGTCAGGTCTCAGCTCTTTCTCTGGAAGGAGATGATGGTCAAGCCATCCCCCTGGGATTGTGATGAACTTCAGTAGATCAGCCTGGGGCAAGGACCAGCAGGTAGGTGGTACTCTTTAAAGCCAGCGGCTTTCTCTCTCCCACGGGATAGCTCAGGGCCAGGCTGGCCTTTCTCCTGCTGTCTCCTCTGTGCCACACCACATGCTGGGCATGCTCCCTTTTCTCATGCCTGAGTCCTTGGCAGTCCTCACCATGGACATTCAGGATGGGCACCCCCATTTGTTTGGGGTCTTTGCCTCTACCAGGGGAACGGGTGCAGAGAAGTTGACAGCTGGCACCTGGCAGCGCAGTACTTAACCTTGGAGTTGGAACAGAGAAACGTCTGTTTGTGTTTCCATGACCAAGAGGGGACAGCTGGCTGGCAGATAGAAGAGAAGGTCGGCTGGGGCTTGCCTTGGCTGCTGACTTTAAGCAAATAGCCAGGGCCAGGGTCCCTGCCCAGGCTCTGGTCGAATTGGGTGGAAGAAGAATGGAGAAGTACCTGGCAGAGCCTGAGAAGAACCCCCCGAGAGCCAATGTCTTGGCGGGGCCGTGTGGAGGCCGTTGGGGGCAGTGACAGTGTTGAAGCTGCCCCCGACCTGGGGGACTGCCCCTGTCTGCATACCTGAAGATTGAGACTGTACCAAGCCAGTGCGCTGGCGTGCACCTTCTTTCCTTCCAGAGGTTTCTCTGCTTCGTAGAGAAGTTTCTGCTGGGCTCCTCTTACAATGACTCCCAGGTGTGAACTAAACTCAGATTCCCTTTGCAAAAATTGTTGGGCTACGACTTTTCAGACCCACACACATTGCATACACAAAAGCAGGCTTGTCTTTCTGCACTAAAAGACAAACAGCGCTAACACCCCTTCCCGTGTGTACCCTAAGCGGGGTGCTTGGCAGCCCCTAGAGGACTGGGGATTTTCCAAACAGAGTCCCTGGAGCCACAGACATCTATCATCCTGCAAGCTTGTTTTCTTCTGGTTACCTTAACCAAGCTCTAATTCCATCTCTCGTTCTTTTTGTGTGTGTGTGTGCCATCGACCCTTTTTTTGATAGCCCGGTGAATCCTGTGGTACCTTTCTCAGGATAATGATTTTAAATGCACAAACAGTCAATCGGAGAAAGACAACTATCATATGATATCCCTGATATAAGGAAGTGGAGATGCAACATGGGGGGTTGGGGGGTAGGAAAAGAAGAAAAGAAACAAGATGGGATCGGGAGGGAGACAAACCATAAGTGACTCTTAATCTCACAAAACAAACTGAGGGTTGCTGGGGGGGAGGGGGTCGGGAAAGGGGGGTGGGGTAATGGACATTGGGGAGGGTATGTGCTATGGTTAGTCCTGTGAAGTGTGTAAACCTGGCGATTCACAGACATGTATCCCTGGGGATAAAAATACTTTATATGTTTATAAAAAATAAAAAAATAAAAAAATTAAAAAAAGAAAAAAATGCACAAACAGGATTACAGAGCAACCAATTATATTGACTTAGAGTTATCTGAATATTTTTTTTAATGAGCTTTTGATACAGTAAGCTCTGTCCTTTGAATCATTAAGTAAATCACCTTACAGTAGGTCTAATAACTATTATAATTTTGAAGTAATGATGAACATAAATGATATTTGGGGATATCTGCAATTCTGTGATATGTAAATATCTGTTGGTCTATTAGCAGCCAAGCCACAGGTATACTGATAATATGACTATGATGTGTTGCCTACATTCATAGTGGAAGAAAATAGATAATTTCAGTTGCAGGTTAATAAAAGTAAAGGTATAATTTATTCCCACCCGAGGCCACGACTCCCCTGTTAAGAACTCACAAGAGAAGCAATGACCAAAGGAGATTGTTGTGTTTGTTATTCACAGATTATTCATTTGTCAGAGAGAGAAAAGAGAGAGAGAGAGAGCAAGCGAACGCACAAGCAGGGAGAGTGGCAGGCAGAGGGAGACACAGGCTCCCCACTGAGCAAGGAGCCTGAGGCCGGACTTGATCCCAGGACCCTTGGGTCATGCCCTGAGCCGAAGGCAGACCCCTAACCAACTGAGCCTCCCAGGTGTCCCGGAGATTGTTTCCTTGAATCCTCTTTTTGCATCAACCATGACAACTCTCCTAGATTTAGGCTCCTCTCCCAGTTTCCTGCACCTAGGAACTCCAGGGGGCATTTTAGACCAACTCATGCATCTGTGCATACACACCGAAGGATCCTCATAGCCGCTGTCCACACCCCCAGTGTAGGGCTCCAGTTTCTGTGGTTGCCCTGTGTTTTAGGTTGAATCGTGTCCCCTAGAGGGCTATGCTGAATTCCCACCCGCCCCAGCACTTCAGGATGTGGACTTATTGAGAATTAGAGGCACTGTGGTTGTCCTTGGTTCCAGTGAGGTCATCCTGGAGTCCCCTTGGTCTCAGTCCAGGACAGTGAGAGGCACAGGGAGACAACCATGTGAACACACACAGGAAGAATGCCACGTGAAGATGAAGATGGAGATTTGAATGATACAGTACCAAGCCAAGGAGCACCGAGGATTGCCGTGCGAACGCCAGAAGCCAAGAGAGGGGCATGGGACAGATTCCTTTCTAGGTCTTTCAGAAAGAACTTGGGCCAGTCAGCATCTCGGGTTTGGACTTCTGAGCTCTAGAATTGTGTAAGCCCCCTGGTTTGTGGTGAATGGATCCAGCAGCCCTAGGAGACTGATGCCACATGGTCTGATGGGGAATGGACCACTGCTGGTGAGGCCACTGCAGGGTAGAGTCTGGCCCCGGGGGTCTGGACCCCCAGGGTGGGGCTCCACCAACTGTTACTGCCTGGAGCTGGGACTTGGCCCTGCCCTGTTTTAGGCCTTTCAGAAGTAACAAAAGCGAGCTGTGCCTCTGGGGACATGTAGGCAGAGCATGTGGCTGTTAAAATTGGAGGGCTGGCACTGGAAGTGAGAGGGGGAAGAAGTGGGATGCTTTGCATCTCATTTCGATTGGAGGCTTTCCACAGCATTTCAGCCTGGGAACAAGAAAACGGATTCAGTTAGACAAAGACAGGGGTTTGGGCCCAGCCAAGTGGGCATCTCGGGTGAGGATTTACTTCCCTGGGGAGAAGACCCTGCCATGGTAAGGGAGGCCTCCTCCCGCGGGAAGCCTTCTGGGGGCACAAAGAACCACCCCAGCTCACCCTGCAGCAAAGTCAGACACACAGTCCACACTCAGTGCTGTTTTGTTGAATGAATGAAGGCGACGGAGCCAAAAGTTGCTGCTGCTTGCCTTTCAGAGGGCCACAGCAGACTCTTAGCTCTGTGACTCAGTGGGGCTGTGCCACGGAACGGGCCACGAGGTGTCCAGGATTGGCTGGCCTGGAAGACAATGGACAAGAAAGGCTGCGGGAATCCGAGCAGGGGCTGTGGGGTCTTAGAGAGCCCCACGTGAAAGAAAGACAGTAAGCCGGAGCCACAAGGACAGGTGGGGTGCCTTACGTAGCCTTAGAAAATGATTACGGAAATAAATTCACCACCAGTGCCAAACCGTACTGTAACGCATGGACTCTGCATTTCCCGCGTGGGCACGCGATTGGTCCATCGTGCCATCACTGTGCCTACTTCTTGTACCGAATCCTGCCGTAAACCCTTGTTTGGTCATTTGTCATTTGTGATGCCGACAGTGCCTTTGTGCTTGGATGTGCCGTTGTTGACCATTCCTCAGGAGCTGGGGTCCTTTCTAGATGTCCTATGGTTCTAGTGGGTGGAGACCACTTTGCTGGGTGGGCCAGAGGCAGGACCCGCGAGTGCACCCACACCTGCCCCGTGCTGGGGCCGCCGAGGTGCATCCTGGGAGCTGCGGTCTTCATACGGGTAACAGAGGTGGAGCGCCCCCCCCCATATGAAGGGGGATGAAATGCTGTGGGGAGGCAAGGGGGCTGGATTCCAAACAGGAGCTGGGTGGGGAGGAGTAAGGGAATTCCCAGACAGGCGGGGCCAGGCCGCCTCAGGTAGACGCTGTGCAGGAGCCATGTTCCCCGAGAGGCAGACGCAGGCGCGCCCAGAATGCTCCCAGGCTCCCCGCGGCTAGAGGGTCAGTTTCGTGGAGGGATGTGGTGGCAGGTGAGCTGGGAAGGGTGGCTCAGGCCAGATCGTGGATGACCTTGAGTGTGGCATTGGATTTTGTTTGTTTGTTTTTTCCTTTGGCAGTGGGGAGCCCTTGGAGGTTTTTGAACGAGGGAATCCCACGACCTGACCTGAGCTTTAAGGATGAGCTCTCTGGCTGCAAGTGAAGGGCGTGAGGCCTCAGGAGGTCCAAAGGCCAACTGCGAGGCCTAACAGGAGAGGCGGAGAACAGAACAGGGCGGGGAGGGAAGAGTCGCCAGGGGAAGCAGATCTGTGAGGACGCCTGCTGACGGGGTGAGTTCTAGGGACATTTGTCAGGCAGTGGCTTCCTCAGGGCGCCTCTTCTCCCGAACCCTGGAGCCCTGCCTCATGCGTAATTAGCCCAAGACACCACAGAGAGGTTCCCTCTAGTTTCAGACAGGCCTCTGAGCCTTCCTGTCTGGCTCTTTGATCCTCCCGGGCCTGCGTGACAGGTGGAGGGAACGTGGATGTCTCCGCTCACCTTATCTTGCTATTAGCATGTTGCCCGTATCATGGTAACCAAACAGATGTCAGGGCCTGTTGCTAAGCGTTCCCTGGAATATTAATACCTGGGCGTAGAGCTGAGGGCTCTTACAGGCGTCTCGGTGGCCTTGGGAAGCACCAGCTCGGGGGCAAGTACTTTTAATATTCATCCCTGCTTTTTCTCCCTTCTTTAGACCCTCACTGCCTCCTCCCCTGCCACCTTAGCCCCTCACAGCGAGCTTGTCTCGGGTAGGCAGACCGAAGGTAGAGGGGGAACGGCCTCTCTGCCCTCCCGCCCCGGGCAGGCATGGCTGAAGGCTCACAGCAGTGGGGCCCCGGGGGCTAGAAGCAGGTTCTGAGGCCTCACGGGTGCTGCCGTCTGGGTGTTGGCTCAGATTTGGCACCAGGATGAAGCCTCTTTCCAGCTCTGCACAGGCTACCCGAGGAGGCTCTGGGACCTCCCCCAGCACCTCCTCCTCACTCTGGCATGGCGCTGGGAGCAGGCTGCTTCTGTTTGCCCCTTGTGTCTATTTGCCTCCCGTGTCTGGGCTTTTGGCCTTCCCATGGCTCACAGGTTTGAAAGTCCAACTCCACAAACAGCTGTGGGAGAGGGTTTGGCAGGGTACTGAGGCCGGGGGGTCGCAATTTTACTTACCAGGTATCATTTGTATTGGTTATTTGTTGCCACGATAATGCTGCATAACAACCACCCCCAAACTTGGTATGACATTTATTTGTGGTTCCTGAGTCCGTGGGCCAGCTGTGGCCCTTGGCTGGACCACACATTCCTTTCATCATGCTTCAGGAGCTCAGAAAAAAATCTCCTGCACTGCACACAGAGGGATGCACGTTTCTCGTTCTCTCTCAGTGGCTCTTTGTAGCCAGAGCCCTGTACTTGCTGGTGACTGTGTTGGCCTTTGTACACAGTGTCCCCTCTTTGGACCCGCAGTTTCTCTGAGCCCTCCCATTCAGCCTGCTTCATTCCCACTCTTTTCTCTGTATTAGTTCTTCTCTTCCCACGAGGTTGTCGATGCACACCATACCCAGGGGAGTCATCATCCCAGTTGTCTCCATGGAAGTCTCCCTAAAACAAAATCAAGGAGGCAGAAAATGCCAGGGTCTAAAGGTGGGAGATGGAACTACACCAAAGAAAAGGTCATTAGCTTTGGTAATAGGGCAGTTGCCTCTTATCCCCGCCCTGGCAGGTAGAGCAGAGACCCTGGGGTGTGTGTGTGTGTGTATGTGTGTGTAATCCTTCTCAAAGGGCGGGTGGGTTTGCAGCTCCCCACCCTCTGTGACCTCAGAGACAGCCTGGGCTGCAGCGTGTCCCAATGCAGTGTTAAAATAGTTAAAGCGGTTTGAAGGCTGGGAATCTGACGACGGTGTTTTCTTGGATCACTGATGATTTGCTCAGTGGAGTCTATAGGAGCTTGCTCTCATCTCATCCTCACCCCTGTTTGGAGGAGAACATTGGCTGGAGGGGAATTACCTGACCATCTGGGTCACTTGGGGCTCTGGGTTCACATCTGTGTTCACTTTACTGGATTCTGAGCCCTTTAAGGGGACAGAAGATTTCTTTCAAGTAGGTCTGAATATTTGTGGAGAGGAGGCCTTGTTTTAGTGATTATGGGACTGTGTACATCATAAAACCAAATTGTTGGAGATTTCCAGATAGGTTTTAAGTTCTGGGATCAAAAATACTAAATCCACATGAGGCTAATGGGACACTTCAAAAGTGCTGCTGTCGCTTCAAAAAGTAGTGGATAATTCTAGAAGCACCTTGGAGAGGGTAGGCTGAGACCAGCACCTGAAAGCTTTGAGAGACTGTGAACGTCACTATGGTAAAAGTTGTCTCAACAATATATGAGAAAAAAAATATGCTTTCCCTTTGGGGAATTTATCCTAAGGAAACAATCAGAGATAGGCATAGAGGTTCACCCCCCAGAGATCCATTTTGCTGTTGAATATAAATACAGTAGAACAAAATTGGAAATGATTTATGGGCTCCCAAACAGGACAGTTAAAATATATCCAGAATGCTAAGCCAAATGATTAAAATCCATGTTTTTGAGGAATTTTAACAATGTAGGAAAGTACCATGTGAGAAGAGAACATAAGCAGGATGTGTGGCAAGAATCCAATTTTATTTGAAATCTCTACGGAAATACCTGGGGGGAAAAAATGGGAGGCCTTGCATTGAGACGTCAGGAGTCTCCATGTGGGGTGGGCAGTGAGTGAGTGTGGGCTGGTTTTGCTTGTGACACCTGCTGTGCCAGTGGAGACAGCCGGCCAGTGACGGCAGGGTTTGTCTGCAGTGACTAACGCCCAGGGTGACGGGCTCTGGACCTTAGGGAGAGGAGAATTGAATCTCCCTGGAAGCCCAAGTTTGTTTTCACAGATCTGCCTCAGAAAGTTGCCTGAGGCTCCTGAACTCCTTCCCCACAGAATTGTCTCAGGAAATGATCACCAGGCATTTTCACTTCCCTGTTCCTGGTACCCAGAGTGAGGGTGTCCCCTGAGCCCATGTGCCCCTGAGGGCACAGCATCCAAGGGCTCAGTGAGCCTCGCTCTGCAGGAAGGAGGCCCCGCCCGCAGGCCCAGCATTTGGGCACACTGCCTTCTTGGAGGGGAGGTGCCCACTACCCTGTGGGGAATCCTGAGGAACAGACCATTTTGTGAGTGAGCAAGTCGCAGAGCATGGTTGGTCCAGCTCGGCTCTGGGCACACTTGGCTTGTTGTCTGCATCGCTCCTTGTTTGGGAACGCCTGACTCTCTGATGAAGTCAGTTCCACTGAACAGAGAGTCATTGGGCACCTGCTGCGCAGCTGACCCTGTGCTGGGCTCCAGGGATGGAGAGGGGAGGAGGACACAGGCCCCTGGAGAGTTCACGGGCCCGTGGGGGAGGATATGGGAGCGTGTTGTCAGTAGAGTAGGGGGACTCTGGGTTCCCAGGTCTGAGCCCGCCTTCTGCAGGACCATTCTCCTTCCTCAGCGGAACGCACATACGAGTGTGCGCACACACACCGGTTACTCTCTCCTTTGGGCTCTTTGCCCTCACAGCCAGACAGACTTCAGAGACAGACCTGGCCCCAGCTGCCTGTTATCCCCTTGCTTACAGAGGAGGCCAGAGCTCCGCGCAGCCCTCTCTCCGCAGACCCTGCCACCTCGCTTCTCTCTAGGCCCTTGGCCCAGTCCCTCTTTCCTCCTGGAGAACGTGTGGTTTGCGTTTCCTGTCTTTTTACTTGTCTTCTCTAAGCCCCTGTTTGGTTCCCTCTTCAGCTGACTTTTGACCTGGACTGACTGGAGTTTGTTCATATAAGAGTGTAGTCCATGTTCAACTCCCAGGGCCCTGCTCTTTGGAATCTTTAAGGATCCAGCTCTGCAGTGTGCACGGGCCTTGGGAAGGGGCCCTCCCCGACCCTCCTTCCGGAGCCCCTGCTGGAGGGGAGCAGAGCCCTGGGAGATGTGTGTTGGTTGGTGGTGAGCACACAGCTTGACAGAAGGGCCCCCATATGAAGAGGGTTCAGGAAGGACAGGGCTTGGCTGGCACGTCAGGGAGCTGGCGGCTCAGACTGAAGAGCTTTGGAGAACCTAAGCTGGCTTCGTTGGCAGTTTCCTAAAATGTGGCTCCTCGAGCTGCCCTTCCTCTCTCACCATCTGTCCCCATCTGTCCCGAGGTTGCTCTGCGTGGGCAGAGGACAGCTGTGCCTTATGAGATGTTCGCGGCAGCCTGGGTGGAAGCCCTCATTCTCTCCCTGAGCCACCCCTGTGGACATGCTCAGCCGTGATCTTAGCAGATCTTAGCATCAATGAGGACCCTGCCAGCCAGCATTCACAGCCTGAGACCCCAAGAAGTGACATCTGTCTGCTTGCCTTCCCTGAAGCTGGGGGACAGGGGCATGCCTTTCTGCTCCCACCCTGGGGGGACTAGGCTGGGGTGGGGCTCAGTTCCCACCTCCCGGTTTGGAGCAGCCACCAGTCTCCTGTCCCCCAACCCCCTGCCCCTATTACCACCTGTCCCTCCCTCCCTGTTTATCGGAATTGCTCAGGGTGGTCCCTCCAGTATGTCTGTCTCAGCCCCTTTGGTACCTATGAGAAAATGCAGGCCCAAGGAAGATAACTGACTGGTTCCTGGCCTTCCAGTAAGTTTTCATTAAAGCCAGACTTTCTCAGGTCTTTTCTGTCCTTGAGTCTTTTCCCCTCCTCACTGCCCCCAAACCCTTCCCTCTGCCCTACGGTGGAGGGTGACCCCATGCAGAGACATCATTATGGAACGAAGGGTTATTAGACCAGCGCTGTTAGCTGTGTAACCGTTCCTCAGTCTCTTAACCTCTCTTGTTTCTATTCTGTCTAAACAAGAAAAATAGTGATGAGATTTAGAAAGAACAGAACAGAAATACCTGTGGGTGGTTGCAGAGTTGTTTCAGCTAAAGTTTTAAAAAGAGAAGAAGAGGAATAGAATTCAAATGGGTCAGAGGAAAAATTAATGTGAGCTTGGGGGTTCTCTTGCCCATGATCCCCAAGGATCTTGCCTCTCTAGGAAGTGGCCCAAAGGGGACAAAAAGGGGTTCATTCCATAAAGATTGATTTCGGCTTGTGAAACTGCTGCATCTCCTTTCCACCTGTGCTGTCTTCTCCTGGATGTCCCTACCTGTCCTCACTATAAAGGAGGTGAAGGTTTAAGCCTGAGAGCATAGGACCCTTTTTTCTCCTCAACAACCCCCCCCCCACTCAACTCCATACACTCTAGGTTTAGAAGTTCCTGCAGAATATGGAGTTCCCACCCTGAGGTTCCCTGGCTTGCTCCAACCCTCTGGGGTCACCACTGGTGTGCCGCTGCTTCTGTGGGGGTGACTGGTAGAGCAGAGGGGCCACCCCCTCCTCACTATGTCCAGCTGCCCCTGGACAGGCAGGAAGGCTCAGGACCCTGGGCCTGGGACATGGCACCCCCTGCAGGAGCGGTGGCACCTGGGAGGTGATCACAAATGGCCAGCGGGACGCCCACTTTACCCACGCACCTTCTCTTCTGGTCAGGGAGACCCCCGTCACTTCCATTTCTTGAAGCTCCTAGAGTATTGTTTTAAACAATAATAAACAGGGCTAAGGAACTGTAGTGTGGTCTGCACGTTCACTTGGAACAGAGTAATGCTTTTCACAGCCACGTGGCAGTGTGATTGTGCTATTCACAAGATAACAAGTTCTGAAAAGCAACAAAACAAACCTCAGAGCACTGAAGGCTGGAAGTGGGACGCTGGTTTACAGGTGTTTGATGAGTGTCATTTTTGTCCCGGTCTGTGTTTTCCTGGTTCATACATTAGGCTTATTTGGGAGAAGTTCAAGACTTTCGATTTGAGAAGGCCTTTGGAGATGGTGGCATCCTAGTGCTGGGCCTGGCCATGGGGTCTCTGCAGGTGGGTCTTTTAGGGTCTGGATGTACATTGGGCTCTCTCCCAAGGTGGCCCACAGTGGAGAGAGAGCAGGTGCTTGGATGTGCCAAATGGGACAGACCACTGCAGTCAGGGTCATGGGCTTGGTCTCACATTTGTGGATCAGTTAGCTACAGCCAACTTGCTGCCCCCTGCTGGTCATCATAGGAATCAGTGACATTACTCTGGAACAGCAGTTCTCAAATCATGATCCCTGGATCTGGGGGGGTGTCTCCGCCACCTTTCAGGAAATTCACAAGGTCAGAACTGTTTTCATAATAATAATGAAGTGCTCCATCCCATTCTCTCACAAACGTACAGAAAAGGAAGAGTTCATGAATATGTTTTCAGATGCCACATTAGCACTAAATCTTTAAGAAGCTACCATCTGTTGAACCTGGTACACGAGGAAAGAATATCCACGAATATTTGGAAAGACTGTTAAAATACTCTTCCTTTTCCCAACTGTAGTACGTGTTTGTGAGAGTCTAGACGTCCGTCATGTGGAACGAGACCACAGAATCACAAAAGATTGAACAAAAAATCAGATATCACCCAGCTAACTTTTGTTAAACCAAACATTACACAGATCTTTAAAAATGCAAAACAAAGCCATTATTTTCACTTGTTTTTGTTCTGAAAATGCAGCTTTCTAAATGAAACATGTGATTGCCTAATGGATTTATTGTTTTTCGAGGAATCTAAATTAATTTTTTTTCTCAGTTTTAATTTCTAATGTATCAATAGATACAGCCCACATAATTTGGTGTTCTCAAAAACTTTTTATGACCATTTAATGAGATATAGTTCATATACCATAAAATTCACATTCTTTCGATTCATTGGTTTTGGTTTATTCTCAAAGTTGTGCAACCATCACCACGACCTAATTGCAGAATATTTTCATGACCCCAAAAAGAAACCCTGAACCCATTATCAGAAACTCATTCCTTCTTCCCTCTGCCCGTACTCCAGCCCCTGACAACCATTAGTCTGCTTTCTGCCTCTCTGGATTTGCCTGTTCTGGACATTTCTTGTAAATGGAATAATACAACATGTGGTCTTTTGTGACTGGCTTTTTTTTTTTTTTTTTAAGTAGGCTCTATGCCCAGTGTGGGGCCCAATGCAGAGCTTGAACTCATGACCCTGAGATCAAGACCTGGGCTGAAATTAAGAGCCAGACATTTAAGCGACTGAGCCACCCAGGCACCCCTTTTGTGCCACCTTCTTACACTTAGCATAATGTTCTCAGGATTCAGCCATCTTACAGCTTATAGCACTACTTCACTTTTAATGGCCAAATAATATTCTGTTGTGTATGGATAACTCCATATGATCTCCATTTATCAGTTGGCGGACATGTGAATTAGTTCCACTTTTGGGCTGTTGTGAATAATGCTGCTATGAACATACAAGCTTTTTTTTTTTTTAAAGATTTTATTTGTTTATTTGACAGAGGGCACAAGCAGGGGGAGGGGCAGGCAGAGGGAGAGGGAGAAGCAGGGTCCCCACTGAGCAGGGAGCCCAACCTGGGGCTGGATCCCAGGACCCCGAGATCATGACCTGAGCCTTTGAAAGCACACGCTTAACTGACTGAGCCACCCAGGCTCCCCACCAGCCTCAGTAGTTTTTCTTTTTTCTTTCTTTTTTTTTTTTTTTAATTTATTTATTTGTCAGAGAGAGAGGGAGAGCGAGCGAGCACAGGCAGACAGAGTGGCAGGCAGAGGCAGAGGGAGAAGCAGGCTCCCTGCCGAGCAAGGAGCCTGATGTGGGACTCGATCCCAGGACGCTGGGATCATGACCTGAGCCAAAGGCAGCCGCTTAACCAACTGAGCCATCCAGGCGTCCCCAGCCTCAGTAGTTTTTAAGAGTAGGAAGGATTCCTCTGTTTGAGATCTGTTGGTCTAGATGGGATTGGACAAGGGCAGTGTGGATAACTCAGTGCAGCCCCTCATCTTTGCTCTGGGATTGAGTTATAGCCGCCCTTCTCTCCGCCCAGTACACGCATACACACACACTCTGTTCAGCTTACATGCTCAGTACCCTTATGCTAGATCATCAAAGAGCTGGTCATAACCTCGGGGGCAAGGAGAAAGGCAGCTGGACTAGACGATGCACATTAAAGCACCAGGAATTTCTGAAGCAGGGTGGCCCCCCTGCCGGATTCCCAATGGTGCCATCTTCCTTGGAGTCCTGACTGTAGCTTTGGCTCCCCACCCTCCTTCCTGCCCCGGGGAGCATTGTGATGGTCAGCAGAACATGTTGGGGAGCAGAAGCCGTGAAGGTAGCCAACTTTAGCTGCACCCGTGGGCCTGGGGTGGCCATGGTGGGTCCCCCAGGCTTGGGAGTGGCATACGGCTTCCCCGGGCCATCTAGCTGTGTGCCCCGCAGCCCCAGCCCCTCCTGGTTGGCACTGTGCTTCATCGGTAGGGGCTGTACTTGGGAGGGGCAGGAGTCAAGTGCCCTCCCCTTTTTCCTCTTCCTTCCCTTTCTGCTTCTAACTCCTGATGTCCTGCCAGTCCTGTCCAATCTGGTCACTTAGCTGCATGAGCTACCTAGTTCCCCCTCCCCGAATTATGATCCTTTTGAACGATGAGTTTTGAGGGAACAGAAGCCGGAGGATTCTGATGGCCAGGCATCTGCGGGCAGCCGGGTATGGGGACATGCCGGAAGTGCCAGTGCTTGGTGCCTGACGGTCCCTGGCTGCCACCTGCACCCCAGCTGATGGTGTGCTCTTGGTTGTTCCCCCTTCTCCCCTCAGATGTGACTCCCTGCCCTGCCCTGGGCGCTCCGAGCCATGGCCGACACCATCTTCGGCAGTGGGAATGACCAGTGGGTTTGCCCCAATGATCGGCAGCTCGCCCTGCGAGCCAAGTGAGTACCTCCAAGGCCCTGCCTGCCCTTCCCTTCCCTCCCTCTCCCTGCTTCCCTCCTTTTGGGGGCAAGATTCAATATCAGGGACCCAGAAAGAGAAGTTTGGGGACAAGTACATGTCTAATGCCCGCCACACTCTGGGCCCCAGGGTTGGCACTGAACAGCCATTCACTCCTTTAACTGGAATTTACCCTCATTTCTCCAAGGAGGAAAGGGAGGCCGGGCTCCATGCCCAGTGGCAGACCTTGGGACCCACGCCCAGGCTCCCCTGACTCCCAGGCCTACAGCAGGCTGCAGGGGATCAAACCACTTCCTCTGCCTTCTCTGGTGAGAGTGTAAATCCCCGTCACTGAACCTTCAGTCCCTGAGTCCCTGGAGGCGGGGAGCCTTTGATACCTGGATGCCCCTTCACCTGAGGGCCTCACACTGAGAGGGCAGAGCAAAGGCTGGGCAATGAACCTTGCCAGGCTGCGACACACAGCCAGCCTCGAAGTGGCCCCAGTCTCCTCCAGTACCCTGTCAGGGTCTCTCCGGTTCTGGTTTTGTCCCCTCCGGCTCCCAGTTTCCCTGTCATCCCTCAGCCTGGTGACCCCTCAGACCCAGTTAGGTCAGGCCATCTCTACCCACCGCCCCACTGTGGCCAGAGACCAGGGCCTCCCAGATACCTCTCCTGCCTTCCAGGCTTCCCTCTCCATCCAGGGATTTGGGGGCCCCTGGTGTCTGATAAGCCCCAAGAACACCTCTTCATCTGTCAAACCATGCCAGTTATGGGAGCCAGCATTTCCCAAAGGGGACCAAGTTCAAGAAATTTACAATTAGATGTTACAGGCCTGGAGGGGGACAGAGCTGAAACATCAAAGAGGGCTATAAAAATTAATCCAAAACGCCCAAGAGTGGAGTCCTCCGTGATTGGCAGGCATCTCTATGCATCGGTTACTTTGTCCCTCTCTCCAGGATGGCTCGGCTCCTTTCAGTCCCCCGTGCAGCCTTTGCAGGGGAGACCAGGGAGGAAACCAGTCGCTCTCCCTCTCTGCCCTGATGCTGGGTGTGACCATGTGTCCTCCTTGGCAGGATACAAGGAGCTGGGGAGAGCTGCTGCCGGGGCCTGGTGTGACCCCTCATGACCCCCTTGGCATTTCCTTCAGTTCTCCCTGACCTTGTCTTGCCCTCAGCAGGAGCCAGAAGCTGTTGTAGCATTTCTTAGTAGAGCAGATGCTTTTATCTCCTCCCCAGGGTGTGCCATCTTGTAATGCCAGGCTCCTTATAATGCCAGGCTCTGTAAAGGAGAATACTACAGATCTTGCGTCCAGGTTCTGTGCCCTGAGGATTCCTCTGGGAGGCCTGGGGAATTTCCCTTCCCTGGCTTCGGCTCAGGTCTGTTCTCCAGCACTATAGGATACTCTCTAAACCCCTACTAGGGACCAGGCACTGACTGCACAGCAGTGAACAAGACTGATGTGGTCCTTTGTCTTAAGACCCTGGTGGGGAGAGGGGAGCAATATACATAGAATTACCCCATGCAGCTACTTGAACAGCAGAAACAGGCAGTGGGGGAGAAGGCAGTTGCTAATTTGGGAATTTGGAGAGGCTTCCCTGAGAATGTGGTTTATGTTGAGTCCCGGAGTAGCAGTAAGTGTTAGATGGAAATAGGGGGAAGGAGCTTCTAGGCAGAAGGAACAGCATGTGCAAAGGCCCTGAGGTAGAAGGAACAGGATATGTAGAGGGCCTGGCAGGAGGCTGGTGTGGCTTGAATGCAGAAGGAGGTGGTGAATGGAGTGAAAGGAAGTTGGGGAAGTGGGCAGGGGCCAGATGGTATAGGGCTGGTCCTCCAGACTCACATTCAAGAGAGAGGACAGAGGGTCCTACTTGGCCTTAAAATAATGTTTAAGCTCCATGATGGAGCTATGCCTGGGTTGTCTGGGAATTCTGAGAATGGACTCAGCCCATCTTGGAGGGGATCTTCACCCAGAATATGAAGCAAGTCCTTTTTTTAAAAAAAAAAAAAAAAAGATTTCATTTATTTATTTATTTTAGACGGTGAGGGCACGAGCGGGATGTTGGAGGAAGAGGGAAAGAGAGAATCTCAAGCAGATCCACACTGAGCATGGAGCTTGATGTGCTGCTTGATCCCAAGACCCTGGGATCATGACCTGTGCCGAGACCAAAAGTTGGACGCTCAACTGACTGAGCACCCAGGCGGTTCCTAAAAGAAGTCTTAAAAAGGAATAGGAGTGACGCAGTGGAAAGGGGATTTAGGGAGGTGGGCAGGCACTGCAGGTGGAGGGCACAGCATGGGCAAAGGCCTGAAGAAGACAGCTGCAGCCCAGAGCACACTGTGTGAGTCCAGGCCAGCGGAGGGGTGAAGGTTCCGTACCAGGGGACCCTACTGACGGGTGCCAGGGGCCACTGAAGACTCTTCCTTGGGGCTTACAATCACAGATGCATTTGGCAGCTGCGAGCAGTCCACCTTTGTGGCGTGGCGGGGAGGGGGCATTCAGGGGAACAAGAGGCTCCGTGTTAACCAGGGCCGTCGTGGGAGTCGCGACCTGACTGGATAGGGGCAGTGGGCCAGGGGAGGAGTTTGTCTGAGGGGACAGGTTGTCAGGGTTTGGTCGGTGACCAGATGGAGGCAGAAAAGGAGGCCAGGAAGATACCCCAGGGAAGCCTGGCCAGGCTTTCAGCAGCCATGGGTCCTGGACTCCATCTAATCGCTCTCAGCCTCCTTACTCTGCTGAGAGAAGGAGAGGCCAGCCTTATAGGATGACAGGAGGGTCTGGCGCGAGGAGGTATGCCATGCCCGAGTCTGGCGCCAGGCCCAGACCTCACTGGGTAGGGGGTGGCACCCTCCAGGGTGGATGATGGTACTCGTGCCATGCCCTCCCATTTCTGTGTTCCTGGACCTGCCTTTTCCCCGTGGGGTGGGAGGCCTGAGCTTGGAGACCCTGTTCTCCAGTTCTCCTTCGCTGGCCCAGGAATCACACCCGGGGGGTGTCCTGGCCAATCCTTGATTACCTGAATTCCAGAAATGCTCAGGTGGAGAAAACCTGCAGCTCGGGGTGGGCAAGTGTTTCTTTTCAAGGCCTAAACCCCTCGAGTCTGCTCGATACACAGAAGAAAGTTGGGCATGTGCCCCTGCTCGCTCTAAGGACTGGCCTCCCTTGCTCTGTCTCCCGGCCCTGCCCTTTTCCCACTGTTCGCTTTCCCCAGCCCTATGAAGACCTCTTCCAAAAGTGTTGCTCTGGGCAGTACTTCTTTTTCACTTGGAGACATAGGCAGTCTAGAAGTCTGGAGACCCTTAGTACGGCACCTTACTTTACGTCTTTTTAACCTTTGCACGTGTGGCTTTTCCTGCCTGAAAACCATCACCTTCTTTCTCTGGGGGAAGCACCTTTCATCCTGCAAAATCCTGTAGGAGCACTGCGTCTTTGGTCTAGCCATTCCTGATGGTTCTGCCCATGAGAATGCTAGTCATCATCAGGAACCACCCCGGATGAAGCAGTTGGGCATTTGCTATGTGCAGAGCACTTTGTATACCCTGCCCCATTTACTCTGCGTGGCATCCCTTAAAGGGACAGATCAGGAAATCCGGGATGAGCAGCTGCCCACATTCTCATGGTTGGGAAGGGACTGAGCTAAAGTTAAGACCATCCGGTGGACACCGGGCTGAACCCTTCCCCTTAACGGGCCTGCTAGGCTTGCAGAGGAAGGACATGTTCTTTAGCTCTCCTGATGTGCACTGCATGTATAGTTACAAGAACTGTTAGCTGCGGTAGCCCAGATGGGACAGTGAAGTAAGACCACCAGTGTCCATCCATGTCAGGGAACCATCAAGAAGGCGTCCACATCCTCACCCTCCTGCCCTGTGTCCTGCATCGGAGACTCTTGCTTGCTGTCATTTCTTTAGGGAAGCCCTTCTAGAACCTTACCTCTGATCGGGTTAGTTCCCTGATTTATACAGCCTCCTAATGTCCACCTGCATGTACCCCCCTCCCAGCAGCCTGTCCCCAACACCCACCCAGCCTGGCCTCTTAGAGGACGCCCAGTGAACAGGTCACAAATGAATAGCTCTTCTTGTTTTGCATTAAGTAAATATTGGTGTCAATGATGGGTTGTCTTGTGTCCCCAAGCCTGTTGTCATTCTTCAGGGCGGTCACTTTGCTCTCTTGCCCACCTCTGTGTTCCTAGCACCTGGCACAGAATGTCTCGGACAGTCTGGGACCCTGGACAGAGATCTGGGGCTTGGTCTGTGGCTGCCACTCCATTCCCTGGAGAAAGACAGGAAGGGCGTGCGTTCTTCCACTCTGCACTCCTGTCTGTTGCCCGCCTGCCCTCGCTGGCTCTCCTGTGCGGCAGTGCCGCCCTCCTGCCCTCAAACCCTCTCGTTTCCAAACTGCTATGTGCACCTCCTTTTACATTCAGGGTTCATTTTTGATCTAATTACCATTCTTTCCCATGCCACAGTGAGCTCCATTCACTTAGATGCCACAGAGCTCAGGCTTTTTTTTTTTTTTTTAAGATTTTATTTATTTGAGAGAGAGAGGACAAGGGAGAGGAGCCCAGGGAGAGGGAGAAGCAGGCTCCCCGTTGAGCAGGGAGATCGATACAGTACTCCATCCCAGGACTCTGGGATCACGACCTGAGCTGAAAGCAGAGGCTTCACTGTCTGAGCCACTCAGGTGCCCCCAGATCTCAGTCTTGCTGATCTTCTGCACTCTTCCCTCGCACCTCCTGTGCTGTGGCAGTGGCCTTCTCCGTCTGTCCAGCGGGTCCCACCCACGGTGCTAAGGTAGCCCTGCCGTCTTTGTGGGGCCCGGTGACTGGCAGGTGTCAGAGCCAGCATCTGAAGCATCTGCCCTGTTCCCCGAACCCCTCTTCTGCACATATAGCACTTGGGCTGTCCCCAAACAGTTCTTGGCGGTGGGAGGACTTTGTGATATGGAGGGGCTGCCCGAGTTTGCCCTGCGGTGGCATCAGGGACGGCCATGTGCTCTCTCCAGGCTGCAGACGGGCTGGTCTGTGCACACCTACCAGACGGAGAAGCAGAGGAAGAGCCAGTGCCTCAGCCCTGCTGAGGTGGAGGCCATCTTGCAGGTCATCCAGAGGGCAGAGCGGCTGGACATCATGGAGCAGCAGAGAATCGGGTAAGGACTGCTTCTGAGCTGAGGCAGGAACAGAATGCTTGAGAAGGAAGCAAAATCATTCAGTGTCAGATCTGTGGGCTGAGAGAGGCGCCCTGGGTCCTAGCGCTGGCATGCAGCACTGGGAGGGAGTCTGCTTTGCCCGAACACCCCTGGGGTGCAGACGCATCACCAAGCCCCACAAAGCCTCAATATTCTCCTCTGTAAGAAGTGGATAGTGGCTCCTGCGTGGGCCCTAGGCTGTGGGGGGATGATGAGCGTGATGAAATGCATTTGGAGCTCTTCAGCTCCATACACATGAGGGTCTGCTGTGGTCCAGCCAGAGGAGGGATTTGAGGGGAAGTGGAACCTGGATCGTCCTGCCCCAACAAGGACTCCAAGAGAATATGCTCTCCAGCTTGTTCTAAGCTCTTCTCCTGGCCTTCAGCGTCCAGAGCTGACCTCTATCCGGCCTTCACACAGTTTGGTGGTGTCTCTTTTTGTTTGTTGAATTACAAAAGCAGTTCATACCTCCTAGAAAATTGGAAAGACATGGAAAAACACAAGTAGGAAAACAAATGTGGTGCATGGCATTGAGCAGGATTTAATTTGATTCTGATCTCCTTGTTCTAGTCATCTTTTTTGTTAAAATATGTGATCATTTAAAAAGTCAGACATTGGGGACGCCTGGGTGGCTCAGTCGGTTGGGCAGCTGCCTTCAGCTCAGGCCATGATCCCAGCGTCCTGGGATCGAGTCCCGCATCGGGCTCCTTGCTCGGCAGGGAGCCTGCTTCTCCCTCTGCCTCTGCCTGCCACTCTGTCTGCCTGTGCTCGTTCTCTCTCTCTCTCCGTCTCTCTCTGACAAATAAATAAATTTTTTTAAAAAGTCAGACATTGTAGAAATGCAGTTTTGTTTTGTTTTTTAAGAATCTATTTATTTTGTCAGTGAGTGAGAGAAAGAGAAAGAGCACAAGCAGGGGGAGTAGCAGGAAGAGGGAGAAGCAGGCTTCTTGCTGAGCAGAGAGCCCAATGCGGGGCTCAATCCCAGGACCCTGGAATCATGACCCGAGCCAAAGACAGGCGCCTAACCAACTGAACCACCCAGGCGTAATACTCTCCCCTGATCACCTCAGGGGAGAGTAGAAGGAGAGGGGGGCCTAGGTGTTGGGTCCTGGGCTCTGCCTCTTAGGAACTATGTAACGCTGGTGGGAAGTGACTTTACATCTCTGAGCCTCAGTCCTCTTATCTTTAAAATGGGGGAAATAACATCCTCCTCTCTAGGAGGTTGAGATAACATACCTGCACTCTGTCCTGTGTTCCTTCATTCAAGAACTTTCCCTGTGTGTCCCCTGGGGACTGGAGATATAGTGGCCAACAAAACAGAAGTGGCCATTAGTTTTGTGAGGGTTGTAGTGTTGCCATGAAAAGAAGGGGTCATGGTGGGCTGAGGGACCATCGGACCCTGAGGAGAGTCCCCTGTCCTAGGCTTAGCACGGTTCAGGGATGGCTCCTGGACACCCGGCATCAGAGGTTCGAAGGAAAGCTTTTTTTCTTTCTTTCTCCAGCTTCTTCATTCAGCCACTTGCTCAAACCAAAACCTTTACATCATCCCAGGTCTCCTTCTCTCTCTCTCTGACCTCCTGTACTCCATTTCCATGAATGCTGCCTCAGTGCCCCTTCACTGGGCCTCCCAGCATCTCCTGTTGGCTTCCTCACCTACATTCCCTTGTTGTAGTCCTGGCTTTCTAGGAGTGAGCTTTGAAAACTGCCACTCGGGGGGCACCTGGTTGACTCAGAAGAACCTGCGACTCTTGATCTGGGGGTACTAAGTTTGAGCGACACGTCAGGTGTAGAGATTACTTACATAAATGAATAAATAAATAAGAACTTTAAAAATTTAAAAAAAAATTCAAATGTCCCTTAGATCAAATCCCTCCTCTACTTAAAATTCTTCGGTGGCTTCATGTTGATCTTAGAAACTAATCCAAACCCTATTTTGTGTCCTACAAAACCCATGTAACCTGCCCTCTTCTCACCCCTCCAGCCTCCTTTTATCCCAGGCTCCCGCAGGCTCACAAGGGAATGGCTACACTGAGCTCCTGGCTGTTCTAATATGCCAAGGCCTTTGTCTTTGCCACCCCCCCACCCAACGCTCTTCCCTCTACCTGGAGTGCCCCCCACCCTGCCCTGCTTTTCGCCTGGTTTTCCCTTGTCATCCTTTAGCTTTCAGTTCACATGTTCTCACAGAGGCCTTCACTGATCACTACCAGACATGCTCCCTCTCAGTCTTCTCCTTACACACTTACTTGATTTCATAGCACTCCCCCTGTCTGAAGTCAGTTTGCTTGTTGACTTTTTATGGGCTTTCTCTTTATTGATCTATGAGAGCATGTCTGTCTCTGGCTTAGTTTGCTACAATATCCCCAGGGCGTGGCACATTGTAGATACTCAATTAATAGTTAGTGAGCAAATGAATGATTAGAAGGTAGCCTGGAAAAAGGGTGGGGCAGGGAACAGTATCCCAGTGAGGGTACAGCACATGGGCCCTGGTATAGCGCTGGGGCCCCATGGCAGCCATACTGGGACAGTGGTCAGGTTGGGAACAGGAAACACATCCATCTGACTCTGTCCTGTGCTGCAGACGGCTGGTGGAGCGGCTGGAGACCATGAGGCGGAACGTGATGGGGAATGGCCTTTCCCAGTGTCTGCTCTGTGGGGAGGTGCTAGGCTTCTTGGGCAGCTCATCAGTGTTCTGCAAAGACTGCAGGAAGGTAAGACCCTGCTCTGGCTTCCCAATCTGGACCTGCTCTGTGACTTTACACCCTGGCTTCTAGGAGTATATGTTGTACGTGTCAGTGCGTGTCCTTGTGTGCAGGTGCGTGCACATGATATCCTGTCCTTCTTGGCAAGAAGAGTTAGAGCCTATGGTTGAATGGTCTGGCTTCTAGGACCAACTCTGGGGAGTGGACCGCTGGGTCTCACAGGCCTGGGTATAAATTCAGCTTTTCCACTAGCTGGATGATCTTGGAAAACTGGTTTAATATTTTGAGCTTCATCTTCCTCATCTGTAAAATAGGGATAATATACCTTAGAAAATTGTGAGGATTAAATATTATATTCATTGGGTCTTAAAAACCTTGTCTGGCACAGAAGTACTCAGAAAACTTTATTAGTTATTAAAGAACTAAAATTCTCCTCAGGGCGAAACAGTGTGCTAGGATTATACTTCTAATTCTGTTGATCTGCTCTCGAGCCCTGGTCCCTCAAATGAGAATGATCTTTGCTGCAAAGTCAAGTGGATTTTTCCCTTTTCTTATACTCCACTGGTTCCTTAAATGGTGCCACATATTAAATTGTTTCAGATTGAGTCCCAGACTTCTTAAAATAACTTTTTGTTTTTCCTGGAGTTTCTAATTGCCTTTCTTTTCTTACTGACCCAAGAATAATGTGCCTTCCAATCCTTAGGATTATTTAGCATCCCAATTTTACTGTCTATTGCATGGAGCCTACATTTTTCCCTCTTTGGGACCTTTAGTCCTATTCCAGTGTAAACTTATTGCTGCATAGCTGTCATCATAGGACTTCCCTTTACTACCCTCCTAGGTTAGAGAGCTGTTCCAAGATACCATATCTCCCTCTTTCCTTTGTTTTTCACTCTAGTTTTACTGGTACCTATCTTCCATTTGTTTTAAGCCTCAAGTTATTTTAGTCAACAAGACAGAGATAGAAACTTCTCTCTTGAGATTATATTGGATGAGGGAACAAAAACCAAATAATGATCAAATAAATAAGAATGTTTCAGGAAGCAGTACATTCTAGGAAGAAATAATAGGAAAAAGAAGATTGGAGGTGGGGTGGAGTGAGGTGGCTAGAGCTGAGAGGACTATAGGATATAGAGAAGTCAAAGAAGTAAACATGGACTTAGCTGCATGAAAGCTGTTGGCAACCTTGATAAGGTCATTTTGAGTGGCATTCAAAAACTTGGTGAGGGAACCCAGATGCAAAAGGGTCAATATACTGAACTAATAAGTAGAAAAGTCAGGATTTCAGCTAAGGTCATTTCCCTGCCTGTTCTAGGACATGTGGTGACCTGGGCTAAGGACTGTGGATTTGCTAGTGAAGGTTCTCAAGAACAGTGGAGATGTGGCTGGGGCCTGGGTGGCAGAATAGGGGCAGGCACTCGTGTGCCCGCCTCTCCTTAACCCTTCCATGGTCCCGGGCTAGATACCAACATAGGCAGTAGGCAGAGGGACTCAGAATGTCTTGCTCCCAGCCTTTGGGCAGATTGGGTTGTACTTTATGACTTCTGCCTGGGACAATGGGGTCCAGCAGCCCATTTCCCCTTTCTGCCCCTCAACCCACAACTGCTATTAATGTTCAGGTTTGCAGGACCATGACGAGGGGGCAGAAGCTTGTCTCTTCACCTGGAAAAGTATGGGACCTCTGCTATAGGGGCAGGATGCTGTCTTGACTGGTGAAGGGTCCTTGGAGAGCCATTTCCTAGACAACAGTGGCAATCCCAGGGGAGGATCCCAGCTGCTTGGGGAGGGGTGGTAAAAAATGTTCTTCTAGATGCTCTGGACACTCCCCACTCCATTGTACCCTGGAGTACTGGGTGGACATGCCCATCACATGAGAGCTTCATAAGTCAAGGTCAGGAGTTGAGATTTGATTCTAAGTTTCATGGGATCCCAGTGGAGTGTTGTGAGCATGGTGTGATGTGATCTGATTTGTCTTTGTAAGTGATGAGCCTTGCTGCTGTCTGGTGAGTGGATGGCAGGGGGACATAAAGCGACAGTGAGTGGTGAGTTAGGCACTGCCTGTCCTTGGGGATGAGACAGTAGGCCTGGAGATGAGGCAGCACGGCATGGGGGCCGTGTTCTAAGAAAATCCATCTTTTCGCTGTATCGAAGCAGGTGGGTGATGGAGGGTCGCAGGAGGAAAAGTGGGTCCTAGACTGCAGCCAGGCCAGAGTGAGAGGTTACTGGGTCCGTCCTGCGTGATGGGGGGCTGTGGGCCCCCTGCCTGCCTGCCAGTGCCGTTACTATGCACACGTGTGGGTTGCAGTCCCGGTGTGGGGGTGGGGGCAGGCTGCAGAAGGGACGCTGGGAGATCTGGAAGTGTCCAGAGCTAAGTCTCAGGTGCTCCTGGCCACATGGAGCTATCCCCAGCAAGATCCCTGGCACATTCAGCAGCTACAAGCTAATGAGTGTGCCAGCAGAGCCAGTGATGCCGGGCAGGCCTTGGTGCGGTGACCCCCTCCGTAATTGGGCCTGCACGCCCGGGCCACCAGCCCTCATTATGGGAGGGATGTGGTGGGAAGGGAGATGGGCTGGCTGCTAATTAGAGAGGCCTGGCGCTTCTGATTTCTTAGCAGCTGAGTCAGCCAGCTTTCGGTTTGATTGGGAGTCTTGTCTGCACCAGCCATGGGGGAGGCCAGACGGGGCTGCCGGAGAGCCAGCCTGAGCCTGGGATGGCCTTGTCACCGTGACAGGGAAGCAGTCGCAGCTGTTCTGGTCTCAACCAAAATGTGTTCCAAGGTGTGGACAGAGGGGCCTGCCCAGGAAACGGTGGTCGCCACAGTGTGTGCTGAGTCCCCGGGGGAAAAAGAAAGCTTCTGCTCTAAGATCCCAGCCCCAGCACCAGCCCCCACCACCGCTCAGACTCAGGCCCGTGTTTAGGGCCCTCTGCTCCCCTTGCCCTCCCCCACACCACACACACCCCAGCTCAGGGTCCCCACAGGCCTCCCTCAGGCCATCCTTGCTCTTGCCAACAGTGGACACCAAACCTGTGGTCTTTCTTTCCTTTTTTTTTTCTTTTTTTAAAGATTTTATTTATTTATTTGACAGACAGAGACCACAAGTAGGCAGAGAGGCAGGCAGAGAGAGAGGAGGAAGCAGGCTCCCCGCTGAGCAGAGAGCCGGATTCAGGGTTCGATCCCAGGACCCTGGGACCATGACCTGAGCCGAGGGCAGAGGCTCTAACCCACTGAGCCATCCAGGCGCCGCAGGGTTTCATCTTTCTAAAGAATGCAGGAGAAGAAGCATATTCACAGGTTAAATATCGAGAACTTTCCTTTAAAATCAGGAATAAGGCAAGTTCTATGTATGTTTATCCCTGCTTCTATCTAACATTGAACTAGCCCCGGCCCAGTGCAGTCAGGCAAGGAAAGAAATGTATGGTATACAGATTGGAGAAGCAGAGCTAAAGCTGTCACCCTCTGTGAATAACGTCATTATGTAACAAGAGCGTCTGACAGAATTTAAATACAAATGGTCACAATTAGTAGGTGAATTTATTAACAGGGTTGTTGCCTACAAGTTTAATACTACTTGTCAGAAAATCAGTATTCCCATAGACTGGAGACAAAGATGAGAGAAAATAAAAAGTGCAATTTAGGGCAGTGGAGCCACTGATGGGCAGAGAATGGTCTTTTGAATAAATAATGCAAAGCTGTTTGGATATTCATCTGGAAAAAAAATGTATCTTGACTTACCTCACACTGGGCACAAAAGTCAATTCTACATGGATCTCGGATTTATTTATTTATTCAAGCTTTTATTATAGTCAGGGAGAGAGGGAACACAAGCAGGGGGAGGGCCAGAGGGATAAGTAGGCCCCCCTCTGAGCAAGGAGCTCCATGTGGGACCCCTTCCCAGAGTGCGTGTCTGTGTCAGCATGGATGATGCCTTTGGAGACCCCCCCCCACCCCCAGATGGCCCTGTCTGGAGGCTGCCCTCCCACCTGTGCTCGGTCCAGTGCTAGCAGTGGGGCTGGCTGGCTGCCCTCGCCACCACTGGGGGAAACGGCTCCTCTAGCCCTTTTCTCAAAACCTTCACAAGCAGCCTGCATGTTCTCTGGATGTTCCCAGTGTGAAAGCTAAATACCTGGGGCCGGGTCGAGCCCACCTCGAGGGGCCAAGGGCTGATGCGGGCAAGAGAATGAAGCAGCCCTCTTGGGGAACTTTCACTTCCTTTTGGGGCCAGCTCAGCTCCCTAGGCCTTGCAAATGAAATGGACTTTCATGAAGGGCTGCCTGTCTGCAGAATTCTGTCTTCCGCTCATTCTGCAGTGTTTATTGGGCCCTGACTGTGTTCCAGGCTGTGGCAGTACCAGCAACGAACAAGGCAGGAGGCAGCCCAGCCCTCGGAAGCGGGGCTAGTAACTCCTCTCACTGGCCGTGCAGACACTGTTGTAAGCGCTTTTCACGCATGAACGTACTCAGTCCTGCTAACAACCCTGTGGGGTCAGCACTGTCCTCATTGCCCTTTTACAGATGGGGAAACTGAGGCACCGAGCAGTTAAGCCTCACCCAGGGGCCCTCAGCAAGTTCGTTGGGGAGCCAGGATTTGAAACCAAGCAGGCCGGTCCTAAGCATCCTGGCTACACACTGGAGCCCTGCCTCACCTCCGTGGAGTTGGATGACCTAGAAAGGCAAGATGGGCAAGAATAACTAAATACGGTAATTCCAGAAAGCGGCAGACAAAACCATAGGGAACAGGGGGAGGCACAGTGACAACCAGTGGGGCAGGAGTAGTAAGGAGCTATTTTATTTTGGATGCACGGTGTGGGCCCCTGTGAGATGACATTGAGCTGAGACGGTGACAAGAAATTGACGTTGGATCTGAAGAAAGCGTCCCAGGCCCGGGGAAGGGAGAGGTGAGCGGACAAGATACTGAGGGGGAAGAGCGAGGCACAAATGAGAAGCAGAAGAAAGAAGGCCGGGGAGCCTGGGGAGGGAGAGGGCCCCACAGATGACCCTTCAGATCTCTGTAGGCTGCCCCTTGTCAGGCCTACATGGTAGGGGCTGCCCCATCCTGCTCCTTTGATGTGCTTGAGTCCCCTAAAACAAGAGGCGGTTTTTAGAAATGTTGTTTTAATTTGTGGTAAAATGTACATTCCATAAAATTTGTGATTTTAACCGTTTTTAAGGGTACAGTTCCGGGGCATCAAGTCCATTCACATTGTTGTTCTACCATCAACATCCATCTCCAGAACTTTCTCATCTTGCAAACCCGAAACTCTGCACCCATTAAACACTAACCCCCATTCCCACCCACCCCAGTCCCTGTCACCCGCCAGCCTACTTCTTGTCTCTGGGAGTCTGACTTCTCCAGGTGCCTCATATAAACAGAATCCTGGAGCGTTTGTCTTTTTGTGACTGGCTTCTTTCACTTAGCATGATGTCTCTAGGGTCCGTGCATGTGGGAGTCTGTGTCAGAATTTCCCGCCTTTTTAAGGCCAAATAATACTCCACTGGGTGTACCTAACCCACTTTGTCGATGCGTGCATCCGTGGGAATGTGGGTTGCTTCCACATTCTTGCTGCTGTGAGTAGTGCTGTGAAGAATATGGATATGCAAATCTCTCTTCAAGGCTCTGCATTCCATCCTCTCCAGAAGTGGCATTGCCATTGCGATTCTGTGTCTCCTTTCCTGAGGAGCTGTCCTAACAGGATTCCGTGGCACCCACACTGTTTTCACAATGCCACCAAAGGTGCAGGAGATCTGGGAGGGGGTAGGTTTTCAGGGGTCCGCCTCCTGGATGGCTGAAGGTCATGCCTGAGCCCTGCCCCCACTCCCGGTCCAGCCCCCTGCCCCGCCCCCATCCCCAGCAGCTGTGTTCCGACCACAAAAACAGCAGCCTCCTCCAAGAGCCACCACGTCCTCTCCTCGCCTTGTCCTTTCTCCTCCTCGACCTAATTCAGATGTAGAAGACGTGTGTTTGTGCCTTATTACCAAGATGAATTTTTTTCATTCAGCTACTCATGTTTCCTCAATTCCCAGGAAAAGTCACTTAATTCGTCTGCCCTGCGGGCCTGCTCTGGCTGCTTGTGTGTTGCCCAGGCTGCTTGGCAGGAATTGACTTGGTTCCTGTTGCAGGAGGATGGACCAGACACCACACGCGCACACGCACACAGGAGGCAACAATTGCCTCCCTCCAGCATCTAAGGAACAGAATATCTCCATGAGGGCACACTTCTCTCTCTTGCTGTTCCGGTGCCTGTGGCATGGCTTTTCTGCCCCCACACTGGCTTCTTTCTTGGCCACTCTGTGCAGTTCAGAGCCCATTCTGTTCACTCTGTTGTGCCGCTGACCTTGAACTCAGGGTCATCAGGGCAAAAGCAGCAGAGGAGCTGACAAGCGAGGGTGGCCTCTGGGAACCACGCAGCCTTCCGAGATCAAGGCCAGGAGCTTCCCAGAGAGAGAAGGCGGGGGAGTTGTGGCCACTGGGTCATTCCCTGTGGCCCTCTGGGGACTCTCCACCTAGCTCAGCTTCCTGCCAAGCCCTGCCTCCCAGAGCTCACTGGTGGTGACCGACAGTGCAGGGCTGTGTGAGAATGTGTAGCACAGAGGTCTGTTGTGATCCATGATCCGGAGCACAGGGCCCCAGGAGAGCTGGAGGGCTGCAGAGAAGAGCTGGTTCTCAGCCGGCTGCGCCCAGGAGGGTGGGCTCCGAGGTACCAGGGGAGGGTGTTTCAGGAGACACAGCTGTGTAGAGGCAGGGTGAGAGGGAGAGCTTGGACTGGTGGCCCATGGGCCGTAGCTGGCAGTTGAGGGTGTGGGGGAGTTCAGGTGGGGGGCAGGTGGAAGGGGAGAGACAGGCTGGGGGAGGGAAGGAATCCAGCGGGCTCCTGAGGATCCTATAGGCAGCAAAGCCATCGAAGGGTGTGAAAAAGGGAATGACAAACAGGTGGGTCTTTGGGGAGGTTCCTTCCAGAGACAGATCTGGAGGAGGGAATGCATAGTGGGTTGGGGAGCCTGCTGGATGCTGAATTATCCAAGTAGTAATAACAAGGGCCTGAATTCAGAGAGGAACAACCAGGTTGGAGACTCAAAAGACAGAAAGGAGTTGTAAATAACAGAAGCTGCCAGTGATTGAGAGCCCACTGAATTACCGTCCGCCCTGGGAGGTCATGGTCCCAACTTTGCAGGGGAGGAAACAGGTGTGTGTGTGTCCCTCGCCTGGCCGCAGGAGGGTCAGTGGCAGGGTCAGATGGCCTTGCCTAGGTGCTATGCTTGTGCTCAGGGCCTGGCGTGCCGGGCTGGGGCAGGAGCAGGCCTGGGGAGTGGCTGGTGGGACCGGTTGGGGCATGCAAGATCCGAGGCCGCAGCATCTAAAGAGGGACCCTGGAAGGAGATGAGCAGCCCAGAGGTGGATGTTGGGGGAGTGAGGCGAGACTGAAGTGACCTGGGAGAAAGTGGAGGTCTGGGTTGTGTAGAAGACTCCCACCTCATGCAGCATGTTGGGAGAGTAGGGAGCAGCTGTCTTCTCCCTTTGATCCTGCCTAAAAGACTCATCCGGAGACATTTCTGTGACTTACTGTCCCCACGTGGGTGTCCTGCTTTTGAAGTGTCAGGGCCTCACCGTACAGCAGGTGAGCCAGGATGGGTCACTGGGCACCTGCTCCATACAGTCAGGTCACCCAGGTGTGACAGGGATCACCCTGAGAAGGATGGATCCATGTAAATGTCAGGGGAACTGCCCAGTAGGCTGTTGGAGAGAGCTGGGCCACTAGGGAGGGCTGGTTCTCCTCTGCTCTGGGGTAGGCACCTCCCCAGCCTCCTGATTGTCCCTTGTGGGGCCACCTTCTTGTGCTCCCTCTTGACAGTGCCCCTACTCGGGCGTCGCATTGAGCCCTGACTCTGCCAGCTCCTGCGCCTCCAGCTCTGAGTGTGGCGTTCTGGGGACGCTGCCTGCTCCCTGTTCCTCTCCTGCACCAGGGACCCAAGGTCTGGGGGGTGCTCCATCGGGGGTCAATACCAATTTTTGTACAGCCTTTGAACTGGAATGGTTTTTACATTTGTAAATGGTTGAAAAAAATCGAAGATAGCTATCTTGTGACACATGGAAGTTACATGAAATTGAAGTTTCAGTGTCCATCAAGTTCTGTGGGAACAGGCTCTGCCAGTTCACATACGGCTGCTTTGGCTTGACAGTGGCACCCTTGAGTCATTGTGACAGTGAGCCTAAAATGCTTACTTTCTGGCCTTTTGCCAAAAAAGTGTGCCAACCTTTGTCCCAACCCATTAGCATCCCCACAGGGTGCCAGGCCCTCAGAAGTGAGGAGGGGTATGTGTCGTGGGGGGCTGGGGGCGTTGCTGGGGCCCAGAGTATTAAAGAATTTTGTAAGATAGCCTCCCCTTATTTGTATTGGTTCTCTTCGCCTAGAATTTATTTTCCCCCTTGGAATTTCAAAAAATACTTTTCACCTTTGCATAGAGGTGCTGCCTGTGTTCACTGCCTCCCTTGAACGAGTTGCCTCTCCCCTCTCTGCCTCAGTTTCCTGACCTGGAAATGAAGACTAGGGATAGCACCTACCTCACACAGGGGCAGGCAAGGGCGGAAGGAGCGAGGTATATGGGTAAGTTCTTAGAAACAGTGCCTGGCATATGGTAACTGCATAATAATTCTAGAAATCACAGTACAGAGCATGTAAAATTCAACTCCCCAGCCCCCATCCTTCGCAGCCTGGGCATTTGTCCTTCTGCCCCCTTCTGTGTCCACATGTGTACAAGTAGGCACAGGTGTGTATACATACATAACTGTAAATGGGACCATAATATACTCTTCACTCTTTGGTTTCCTTTTTTTTTTTTTTTAACCTTTTTTTCTTTTTTCACTCAATAACATCAAAGATATCCCCCTTCAGGTCCGTACATGGAAATCTAATTCCATCTGTAGGAGCTGTAGGACGTAAGAGAATTTTTCTCACTTCCCTGTGACCCTTCTCTTCCAGGCTGCTCACAAACACCCTCTGGGGTTCGGGATTGGGGAGGGGCGTGGGGCCGCACCCCTCTCCCCGTTAGATGTGTCCTCTCCCCACAGTCTCACCTCTCCCAGGGCCACAGCCCCACTCTGCAGCTCAGGCTTCTCCGGCGCACTTGCGTGAGCACACTCACTCCTCTGCCTCCACCAAGACTGAAATCCAATTGGGGCCGCGGGTCAGGTTCTTTCCCAGAAGGGAGTGAGAGGATGGACATATCTACTGGGGTGCAGCTAGGACTGCGGTGCCTGCATCTGTAGGTGCAAGCCATCTGCATCTGTGTCACCAGTACGGGCTAGCTCTACCCACACCTGCAGCAAGCGGACCTGTAGTCAGGAGAGCCCACCGTAGGCACGTATCTGTTCTGATTCCCCCAGGGGACCCTGGGGCAGCATCCCAGGGCCTCGGTCTCCCCCTCCCCTGCCCCAGCAGAGGGAAATCGGGCCCTTCTAGCACTTTCCTCCTGTGAAGCTCAGGCTGTGTCAGCCTTTGCAGCCTTCCTGCCCCAGACCTGCTCCCCAGGGATCAGCACCAGCCTCACAGATCACGGAGCAGCAGCTGAGAGCTAAACCTCGTTTCTCAAGCCTCTGGAACACAGCTGGGTTTCTTGTTTTAAAGCCGTGATCATTTTGTTTCCCAGTGTGCTTTGGCTCTGGCTGTGGTTGCACCGCGGTCCTCTCAGCAGGAGGAAGCCAGTGTGGGGGTTGACATGTGCTTCTGAGAGCTCCTTTGCCTCTGATGTTTCTCTGATGCCACACAGCCCCTTCAGAGGTAGGTAGGCAAAGGGCAGTGATTATACCCATTTTCCAGATGGAGAAATAGGCTAAGCGAGAGCTATTCTCACTGCTCATTTCAACCTTTTGCCCACATATCCTGTGGGAAGCAGAAAGAGCAAAAGACGTGTAGGAGACCCTGCAAAGGAAGGTGCTGTCTGGTGCCAGCTTGCCTGTGGGACACCAAGGCTATTGGCCAAGTGCATTCCCCTTAGAGCCCACCATCATAGGGTGCAGTGCCCAACCCTAGCACCTGCCCCCCCCCCCAAGCAGACCTATTACAGAGTGAGCCTGGGGACTTAACCCTGATTTGTCACACCCCTGAGGTATCTGGGTGGCTGGACGTGTGTTGGAGGGGGGGTCTGCTGGGGGTTCTTGAGTGGTGAACTAGAGTCACTGGGAGGCCAGCTCCTCACTGAGCGGACAGAGGCTTCTGCGGGCTTGGGTTAGGGTGTTGGGGACCATGGTTGAGCCTCGTCCCTGAGGACACCTGTCCAGCACGCCCTCAAGCCCCTCAGGCCCTATCCAGGCTTAGCAGCTCTTTTTCTGGGGTCTAGTCAGGGTAGCTTTGAGAAAACACGGACAGCAGGAAGCAATGTTGGCAAATCTGTTTAGTGGCTGTTACCAGGAACGGTAATTTCATGCAGCCTCTCGTCCTCTGTTGTGGTAAATAACAGATAATGACATTTCCAGGCAGTGGTGTGGCCCTCACCTCTCCGGCAAGCTGCCACACTTCCGAGGACCTGCGATTCTTCATCGCTCTCCAATGGCCTCTGTTTTTCCCTTCACGACATTTCCCTCCCAGCTGTTTGCTGTTCGCTGACCTTAACTCAAGGTGGATTTAGCTGGTTCTCTGTTCCCCCACTATGAGGAGCATAGGGAGCCTCTCCTGCTGAGGGGAGAGGGGGGAATGCACTCTCCTCCTACAGCTCCCATTAGCTCGGGCTTCCAAACCAAGAAAGAACCAGGCCCTCTTTCAGAGACAGCTTGGGGGCTCTGTAGGTCCCTTCGAAACCCTTTCCTCACCTTTGTCATTGCACCTTCTGTGGGAGGCATGTCTTGACATGGAGAAGCTGAGGCCGGGAGGCCTTCCCGAGACCCCTCCTGTCTGGGAACCACACTTGCCTTGCTGAGCTTCCAGGTGTAGCCAGGAGTGTGGCTTGGGCCCTCCGGGGAGAGGGGCTTGAGCGCCCAGAGCCCCTGCAGAGCCTCCCCCCGGCTCCCGACTGCCTGCAGTGGAGATTCATTCCCTTTCCAGCTCATTCTCTGCTCAGGTGTGATTGGTGTGCTGCTCTCTACGGCCTACAGCATCAAGTCTTACCATGCCCACATGGTACCCATGGCCTCCTGTCCATTCCCTGGGCACACGCTGGGGACGTCAGCAGCATAAATGAAACACCTGGGCTGGGGGGCCTGAGGCTGGGCCTGACTCCACCCTGCCTAGACCTGTCACCGCTCTCCTTGGCTCTCTGTTTGGGCTCATCAGCAGGACCCCTCCTTGATCATTAGTGCTGCTGCTCCTGGAATGTTCTGAAGCCCTAGGGTGTTTGTCTAGTCTGCTATGTTTTTCAAGTTTAGGAAAAAAAAAAAATCAGTTCCAACAGGGTACTTTTTAGCTCCACGAATGTTTACTGTGTCTCCCACCTGTCCATGGGGTCAGCACTGCCTTCTCTGAGTTCACAGGATTATCAATGCTCTCAAAAGGTCAGTTTATGTGAAAATACCCTCCAGGCACTGGAGGGAAAGGGTATTTTCACATAAATTGACCTTTTGAGAGTACTGATAATCCTGTGAACTCAGAGAAGGCAGTGCTGACCCCGCGGACAGGTGGGGGTTCCTAGGGGCTGGAATGTCCTCTGCCGAGGTGGTGGGCGTAGGGCTAGGGGATTGGTGGGGTCTCCTGACTTGAACCAGGCGGACCCTGGTCTCCTGACTTGGCTTCTCGGAGACCCTGACCAGCCACCCCCAGTCTCCCCAACCCTCCCCTGTTTCCCAACCTTGTTCTTTGGCCAAGCAACTTGAGGTCGTTGGAGGGTTGGCAGTCCCATCCAGCTTTGGGCCCCACGGTTGTGCTCCAGGTCCCCTTCTGCCTCCTCCGGGTACTGGCCCCTGGGACAGCCCCTTGCCCTTCTGTGTTTTCCCTCTCTACCAGCTCCATCCCTAAGAATCCAAGTGAAGTCCCCTTCAGACTAAGCAAACATTTATTGAGCACCTTGGGCACCATCCAGGTTCTAGAGCTCCCTCAGGGAACGAGATGGTCAAAGCTTTGGACTTCCCAGAGCACCTTCCAGGGGTGGTGAAATCAACATGGAAAGTTCCCCGATCTGCAGCCAGGTTCCCCAGCTTCAGCCCTCCCTCTTTGTCTGTTGCTTGGCCTTCCTCCCCAGCCCTGGTCCCATGTACCGCTACCACGGGCAGCTATTCCAAGGGAGTCCACTCGCACTGCAGGCAGTAGCGTGTCCAAAGCCTGACCTTCTCCCCGCCCTGTTAACTTCACCACCATACAACCTGATGTCCACGCTAGCAGCCCAGAATGAGCCAGCATCCTTCCTTTGCCTCGCCTCCCTTACCCAGCCAGGAGCTGGAATTCTATAGGCATTTGGGAATGTTCTGGAAAAAGAACCTTTGCTGAGAATGTGAAGGACAGATCGACCAGGAGCGTGACTGAATCACTCAGCAAAAGCATTTTTCTGAAACCCAGATCTGATCTGTCCCTCCCGTCCTCAAAATCTGTGGCATCCCGGCCTTGCCCACGCTGTGCTTATCGCTCGGCCCTTCCCTCCTTTCCTGGCTGACTTCGTGCCAGGGACCTGCTAAAGTTGGGCATTTGAATGCAAACGATGTCCTTTTTCTCCAAGGAGTCATCCATAATTTTAGAGGGGACACACTCCCAGGAGAGACCATTTCAGTATGATGCAATCAGCGCTCTAGAAATGTCTACTCATTGTGGAAGTGCACGCGAGGGAGTAACTAGTAGTTCGCTGGGGGGTAAATCAAGGAAGGAGCCTTGGAGGAGGAGACATTCACTTTGTGCCTGAAGAATGTTTGCTAGGCATGAAGCAAGCCTGGGAAAAAGCTTGGAAGCATGGAAGTACCTAGAGTGTTGGGAGCAGACAGTGAGGTGTGAATGGGGGGCTGGGCTGGGAGGGGCCAAGGGTCAGGATCCTCAGGGGTGTGTGTGTGTGTGTGTGTGTGTGTGTGTGTGTGTGTGTATGTTTTCTTCTCTGCCCCTCACCTGGGAGCCCTGCTGGGCTTGCAGCCTGCTCCAGAACCTGGGGTTAGCGGCCTCCAGAGGTGTTTACTGAATGTTCTGGGCCTGCATGAACTCTGGCCTGCAGCTAAGGTTGCTGCCCACCAACTTCTAGGGAGAGGGATGGTGGAGGCTTAACAGGAGCCTCTTGCCTCATCTTCCTGTAGAGATTTCAAGTCTTCCAAACATGGGGCTGTAAGGTCAGTGTCTTTGGGGTCACAGCCCCTGGAGCCACAGAGTTTCTGCGCTAGGGTCTGTTGGGCAGCCCTGGCCAAGGGCTCCTTGCGTGGCCAGCACTGATCACGGTGAATGTCCCCCATCCAAGGTGTGGCTTTGTGGTGGCCCCCGAGGAGCCAGGCTTACTTGGAGCTGGGTGCTGAGAGGGGCAGGGCATTTTCAAGATGCTGGATTATGAGGACCAAAAGACAAAAAAAAAAAAAAAAAAAGATCCAGTCTTTTCTTCAGCCATAGTTCTAAGAACCAAGGTTCCTTTAACAGAACCCAAGCCAAATTTCTACCAGGTAGCAGGTGGCTCTCCCAGTGAGAAATTGTCCATGAGAGGCCCAGGCTTCTGAAAAGCAGAGGTTGATGCTGCAGCCGTGGCTGGGCTGAGGGAGGCCAAAGCTGGCTCTGGGACTTTCAGTTCCTTGTGTTCACGTTCCTGGCACAGCCAGTGTCTCTCTCTGTCCGTTTCCTGGGCCCTAGAAGCATCCCTCTTAACAAGTGGGGGGTTGTAGAGGGCCATGGGCAAGAGGCAAGATCAGGACCAGGATCCCAGTCCAGCTTTCCACTTCCCTTGTGTGACCCCAGACAAGTTACTGAAGCTGTCTGCCCCACTCCTGTCATCGTTAAATGAATAATCCGTGTGAAACCCCCATGCTGTGCCCAGCACACGATATGCATTATATAAGCTCTTGATTTTATTATTATGGACCTGGGTCCCCCGCCACCGACTCCTGCCACTTCCTTCTAACACGAACTTGGTCAAGCCACCCCACTTCTCTGGGCTTCCAATCCCTCATCCATGACATTCAGATCATAAAACCACCCTCTCAGGGCTGTTGCAAATGTAAACGAGATTGAATATGATGATGATAATGTGTGTTGAACGCTGAGCATGGTGCTGGGCTCAATAAATGGTGGCTATTATCATTATTATGAGTTGTAATTCTAAGTAACCACACGGCAGGGAGCAAGATGGATGGAAGCTGGCTCCCTCCACCACCTGGGCCTTTGCCTGCCCTCCCTCCTGACAGAGTAGAGCTGGAGAGCGGCAGGCCACTGTGTGACATGGTGGAGGACACCATGGAGACCACTGGTCCCAGCCTCGTCTCCCCCAGGGACTCCGGTGGAGCCTGCTGGACCTGCGGCTAGGAGTCTGGGGGATAAGATGGCCTCAGCCATTGCTCAGGCACTGTCCATTCCAGGAACCCAGGGCTGGCAAGCCAGGTGCAGAAGCAAGGAGTTCTTCCCCTAGGCTGGAAGGAGCTAATCCAGGCTCAAGGATTCTAGTCCAGGACTTGTCAGAGCCAAGCAGGGGAGCAGCAGGCTGCACGCAGAGCTTCTGGAAAGCTCGAAGGTGGAACTCCATTGACCATTATATTCCTTCTCCCTTGGCCGGTTGGCTCAGTGACAAGCAAGCCCTGACGTGCATACCAGGCCCAGGAGATTTTAGGAGGGTTGTGTTCAGGGATCTGATAGAACCGTTCTCAGAGGAGTGGCAAGTTCTTATGCATGTTGATTCCCATTTGTCTGAAAAAGAGGCAAAACCCAGACACAGTCTCTGGTCAAGAGGTGATGCTGAGGAGAAGTAGGACCAGGAAGAGTTAGCAGGGTTGGGGGGGGGGTATCCACCCTATCCCCCTGTCAGCCTGGCAGCTTCATCTTGCCCAAAGTAGCCTATGACCCTGTCAGATGCACACGGTAGGGCACGAGCACAGAGATGGTCCAAAGTCACATCCAATTACGATTTCTTATCATCCGTTTGTGAATGTTAAAAAACCCAGACTTTTTTCGACTGCCTCTCCACTCGGGGCTTGGTGCTTACTGGCTGGAGTGAGGTGTTTTGGAAACTAGTCCTGAAATCTGTGGTGCTTCTTTTCAATTGGAAGAGGCGTCTGGGGGCTGGGGGGGGGGGCGCTGATGAGCAGATGTCAGCGGCTCATCTGGTGGGGGTGGGCCTGCTGCAATCTGGCCGTGCAGCCTCCTAGAAATCTGGGTGAAGAGGGGAACTTGGCCCTTCATGGTCACGCACCTGCCACCTGCACCCGGGATGGAGAGAACTGGTGTGTCCCTGGGCCAGTGTTACGGTGGGAAGCACAGAGAGAGTTGACTTCCTTCTGAAATTTTCCTGTTGCCTCCTGGCTAGTGTCTCAGATGGAGCAGCAGATGGCTGGTGTTCTCAAGGCTGCACGTCTTTGGGCCCCAGTGACTCAGTACTTGCAGGCAGTCAGGGCTGAGGTCAGTGTGCCCGTAGCCCCACTGGCCCCGGGGAGTGTGTCTGGTGAATGGGAAGGAGGCAGTGCCCGGCTGTGTCCTCTCCCACTGGAGCCATGACCTTGTTTGCAGTTCCGGAGGGGGGTCGGCTCTGCCGTCACTTGGAGGTGCGGGGGGTGGTTGAAGGCTTGGATAGGTATCTGTCTGGGCAGCCGCTTGGCGCTCAAATAGCATGGGGTTCCCAGCCCAGCTCCCCATGGCCAAGTTCCTTAACCTCAAGCCTCAGATCCCTCATGTGTAAAACTGGGACAGTAATACCCACCTCCTAAGTTATTATGAAAATTGATAAGGTTCTACATAAAACACCTAATTTAGTGCCTGCTGTCGCATAAGTGCTCCATAGACTATATAAATATTTATAATATGTACACGGGTATCTCAGCTATGTGAAGTCACCTGGCAGCAAGACCTAGGTTCCTGATACAGAAGCTGAGAGACAAGTCCATCCCCAGCCCCTGCACTCCTGGCCCACGGGGGCTGGTGAAGCCCCTCCAAACCTGGCTCATGTCTCCAGGGTTGAGCAGGGCTGAGCCTCTGATTTGGGGGTCAGGGACTCAGTGATATCATCTGGGAGAGACTGAGGGACAAGGCTGACGATCTATATTCAAGCCACAGTCAACCAAAAAGTCCTTTCTCCTGCCTGTTTGTGCATGTGCTTTCGGCTTCTTGAATCCATCCTGACCCACAAAAATCCAGATCTGGCCAAAAAATGAACTTGGGGCAAGTGATTTCCCAGAGCATTTAGCATAGGCTTCCTTTAAATAGGAATTCTGCTTATCCATTGGAAATAGATTTTGACCTAGCACGATGGGATTTACGTTTGGGGTGCTATCCTTCCATATATTTTTCTGTGCATATACCGACTTCTAAATAGATACAGGCACTTATGCATATTTATACGGCAGAGCATCACACTCTGCATACTGTTTATAACGTGCTCTTTAAATTTAATTTATTGTGACTGTTGCTCCATTTCAGTACAAATACAGCTTTGCTGGGATTGTTTCCACTTTTTTCGGTTTCCATCGTCAGCATTTTTACTGCTGCATAGCTTTCCCTGAAATGTGAGTGAATGGTTCCTTGCGGAGGATTCGATCTCTGGCCCCTGGAGCACATCCTGTGGCGGGAGGGGCACGCTTGCTCTTCCCATGCTTCCCGCAGGTGCTGCCCACATTCGGGTGGAGCCCTGTGTCCCCTCACTCCCCGGGGGCGGGGCGGCCACTCCATGAGCATCACAGTGGCATGGGTCCTCACAAGGGTGTCTCACCTGCAGATCACCCTGAGTCACCCTCGAATGATTGGAACTCCCCAGGAAGTCCTTTTCTAGATGAGTGTTGCCAGTTCATAAACTCCTCCGTTCGGTGGGACACCGAGTCACTGAGGACAAGGGGTCATGCCTTGTTTGTCCCCTTCCTTCCTAGAACAGAGCCTTGCGTCAGGTATCAGATGTTTGCTGAAGCACCAGATATTTTCAAATGAACCATCTTCAATATTCATGTCTGCTGCCCAGCGTACACGTCCTGGCCTCCTTGCATGAACCATTTGAGCGCATTTCCATCTCTCTCTGCTTGATCGAGCATCACGCACAAGGCTTTCTGAGTGACGACGGATGGTGCTGTGAAGCCCTCAGGAGGTGTCGAGGGCCGTGTGGTTGTGTCCCGCTCGATAAATGCTCTCTGACCTCTGGTCCTGTGAGGCGTTGGGGTCTGCGTGCCCAATGGTGGCATTCCTGCCTGCCGTGGGCCCTGCACCTCCTCCCTTCTCCTAACCAGCAGCAGCTTGGGAAGCCCCACAGACCGTGGGTTCTCCCTGAAATGGGTTGGGGGGCTCACAGTGAGGAGGTAAAGGCCTGGCCTGGGAATAAAATGCTTGAGATCCGGAGCAAGTGGCCTCCCAGACCTTTTGTACTTCTGCTCCTTGGCCGTGGTGTGGGAAGGTGAAGGTGTTGGATTGCAGTGCAGGGGTTTGAAGAGGGGTGACCCAAGTGGCCTGGATGATGATGATGTCCAAGAGGGCACCTGATGGGACCATGGAATGAGTCTGCACACACAGGTGGCCTGCAGGATGTACCCCTGGGCACGCAGGAGCGGTCATGTGGAGGGCAGGGAACACATCCCTCCTCACCCTCATGTCTCCACATCCTTTACAAAGGACTTTCAATCTCATTTCCTCTGGGACTGAATCCAGCCTGGCTGGATTCCTGCCCCATGCCTTGAGAGAGAGGCCCACCTGGCCAGCCGTCCTGCCACTGCAGACACTCTGCCCCCTGTCCGGGCTCTCCTGCTGCCCTGCTAGTGAGCACCACGTGGTGTGGGTGGGAGCGCACCCTGGCCTGTGCTGCAGACTATTTCCTGTCTCTGGGTGTCTCAGCTCCCCAGCAGTTCGGCACGTTCTACGAAGGGCTATGTCTTGCCTTCTCAATGATAATACTAAAAGTATCTCCTATTTATTTGTTCATGCATTCCACAAGTATTCATTGTGCTGGTCACTGGAAACAGGAAAGTGAACAGAAATAGACATGGCCTCTGATAGCCTAGTAGAAGCAATGATAGTCACCACACCTGAGGGTAAAAATGTTGACCTGACAGTGGAGGAAAACAGGAAAAAGACTGTTACAGAAGCTCCACTGAAGTACGAAGTCAGGGAAGGCTTCCTTGAAGAAGTGGTGCTTTTTGCTGAGGTGTGAAGGATGCATAGGTTAACAATGAGAGAGTGTGGCTAAGTGTATCCCAGACAGAGGGAGCAGCATATGCAAAGGTCCCGTGGTGGAAGAAGCAAGTGAAGACCAGGGCCTGAAGGCAAGCTCACATGGCTAGGGCTCAGAGCGTGGAGAGCAAGGTGGTAAAGCTGGGGAGAAGGGTGTGAACTGAGGCAGACGAGGAGGGTCCAGCCTGGGCAGGCATGGCACACCATGTAAGAGCAGGTGGCCTCCATCCAGAGAACAACAGGAAGTCTCTGGAGGTTTTTAAGCTGGCAGGGACAGGAGAAATGACATGATTAGATTTGCATCTTGAAAAGATCACTCCTGCTGCTATGCCGGAAGCAACTGGAGGCTGGCCAAAGTGGGGGTGAGGAGATGTGCTGGGAGGCTACGGTGTAGGCACGGGCACTGGAGTTGACTGCAGTGTGTGGCGTGTCGGGGGGGGGGCACAATGAAGGGGAAGTGACTGTGCCAAGGGAGATGTAGAGTTCTCAGCAATGGATTATTTGGTGGGAGTGAGGGAGGGTGAGGACCAGGACATTTTCAGGTTTGGGCCTGTGTGACTGATGGGTGCTGGCACCCTTCGCTGAGACAGGTGTGCGGGGAAGAACCGTGGTTGTTGCTGCTCTTTACCACATAGTACGCTAAGCACTTTCATGAATCATCTTCTCGATCCTCCCAACAGTGGGAGTCTGCCAGTTACCACCGTTTTACGGGCAAAGAAGTGCGGCTCAGAGAAACAATCCAAGTTTGCATCTATATGGCAGATTGTACTTTCCTGCCCCAAAGCCTGTGTCCTGCGGCCTGAGCCACCCCCTCTGAGCTGCAATACATATTTGCAAAAGGAGGACGTGGAGGGAAAGGAGAGAGCACATGCAGTCTGAAGGCCTGGAGCTTTGTTGATTCTCCTCCGAGGCTGACCCAGGAGCTAGACTTGTACTGTTCAACACCCACATGGTTGCAGCTGCAGGAAGTGACAGAGCCACGGCCTGCAAGCTGGAGCGAGCTCCCCCTGGGCAATTCCGCTCCGTGGAAACCCATCTCAGGCAGGAAGTAAGGGACAACCCCAGGCCCCTCCCCCCCACACTGCCCCTGACATAATGATGCAGTGTTTCCTTTGCACTGAGTCAATATCATGGCTGCCTTGTCCTCTCTGTCCTGGGCTTTTTAAAATGCCACCTACCTAATTTTCTTTATTAGAACCTTGGAGCAAAGACCAAACCCATAAGGAGAAAAGGCTCATTATTCTCTAATTGATCCAAGATTTAATAGAGCAGCCATTGTGTATTATTTGAACTGGAGCATGTTCTCTTTTTGCTGGCCCGAATTCCCCAGCCAGAGACGCTGCAGACCCATGAAGATAGCAGAGGTGGCGAGAACTGGGGTTCTCCGCCAGTGATGGCTGTTAGCTTGAAAGCAGGCTTGTGCGTGGGCTGGGGCAGGTGTGTCCTGTTGTGCTACCCCAGTCCCCCACAGCACCCCACAGGACAAGAGGCAGAGGGCACACTGGGGACATGCAACCCATCCCTCTTCCTGGGAATTGACCAACAGCCTTTGACGCGGCTTTTGGAGGGCGGCTGGTCCACGCCACTCCTGTCCCCAGGCTGGGCGGTCTGCGTCCCACTGTCTGCAGGGAGAAGACAACATGGCCGTTCTGCACTCTCTCCCAGTTTCTTGCAGTGCCGCCAGCAGCGCAGATGTTCTTTCCACCAGATATTTATCGAGGGAATGTGTGTGCCCACCCTCCCAGCCTCACTTCCAAGTGTTCACTCCTAGAACCTGTGTCCTGCAGCTGGGGAGCAATGTGGCTGCTCCCCCATCTCCAGCAGAGCCTTGACTCAGGGTCATCCTGCGTTGCCTTCTCTGCCTAGTCAGGAGGCATCAGCCACACTCCTGCGGACATGAATCAGCTCCCTGGAGAGCCATGGGCACCTGCTGGGCACCTGAGCTGGGGAGGAAGTTATCCAGCTCTCCTGGGGTCTGGAAGAAGGGAGCCTCCTAAATCCTGACTGTCCCCCACTTGCTGGGGGGCCTCGGGCAGTCATAAACACTTCTGAACCTCAGTTTTCTTATCCTCATAAGGGAGAGCATGACACTCCCCTCGTTCATACTTTGTCACCAGGGTCCTAGTGCGTGGCCCCTGCCATTGTCCAGTAAATGGTAGTAACTGGCCCTCTGTCCTCTCATTATTCCTCACACGTTCATCTCACTGGGAGGGGCAGAGTGAGCTCAGAGGGCGAGCTGTCATCCTACCTGCTAAGCAGTAGGAAAATCTCGCCACGCTGGGAGGGCCTCGCTTACTCTCACACATGTGCCATTCATACGGGATGGCGGGAAAAAGCAAGGAAAACAGCCAACTGGCTTCAGGGTTTCCTTCCGCTCTCTTTACCCCCGGCAAGAAAGGCCTGCATTGTGTTTTCCCAAGGCCTGTCTTGTGGGCTTATGGGGGCCCCTGTCCTTGGGGTAGAACGGTTGCTGGGAAGGGTAGGGGGAGTCCCCAGACCAGGTCAGGAGAGGCAGCTCAGGCCTTCTGGGAGACAGGCTGCTGGCCCCCAGGGATGCTCAGCCCCAGCCTGTCACACAGCCCAAACCCAGGCCTGGTATGAAAGTGGCCGGGCCTCCATTCCCCTCCGAGGGACCACAGTTGCTCAGAGGGAGAACAGCAGAGTAGTGAGCACCCCAGACAGCACTCACTGACCCCTCCCAGATGGACTGCACCTCCGGAGACCCCCAGCTCAGGGCCTTCACGGGAGCTGCCCAGGGGCCCCGGCTGTGACTGGGATGGACTTTCTCCCGGCCCAGACAGACGAAAGCTTGAAGCAGGTTGCATTTTATTTGGAGAAATAGATGTGGCATTTCTCATACCTGAGTGTTGAATGGTAGCAAATCTCTTCCACACACCCCCCCCCCCACCGTGTATCAAAGCTTTCCTTCTGCTGAGAGCTGGCTCCCGCCTCCCGCGGTGCGGTGCTGGGCTCATCCGCCTGATCAGGCAGTGACGACATGCTCTGGGAAGCCAAGTCGGTGACATTTCCCTCTCTGAGGAGAGTGTGCTCCTTGCTCAGTTGGCAGCCTGCAGAAAAGGCCAAAGCTACAGATCTCACCTTCCCGGGTGGCGGAAGGCAGGAGAGAGCCCCCAGCCTGGCAGGGACAGGGCAGCTTCCATGGGGGTAGGAAGATGGATTAGCAGGTGGGGCAGTTCTCTGAGGAGGACACGCGGCAGCTGAGTCATACTGTGCCTGGGTTAGCTGGAAACAGGTCCCAGCCCCACAAAGTCCCCCTCTCCCTCCCTGCGAATTTCATCTGGCCTTGCCCACCCCCGCTTGCTGCTTGCTGCCGTGTGTTTCAGAGAAGCGAGACGTGGATGCAGAAGTCATGAACTGCAGCAACACTGTAAAAGGAAGAACACTAAGGAAACTAGGTTCGGGCTACTTAGGCGTGTGGAGAAAATTATATAATGGCTCTAGAGTCAGACCTGAGGCTATCACTCACCTGCTGTGTGAACTTGGGCAAATTTTCCAAGTACTCTGACCCCCGGGTTGCTTGCATGTGAAATGGGCCTCCTACTTACATAACAGGGTTCCTGGAATTATCCCATGGGCAACGTGGCATAAACCTGCCACCGGTGTTTCTCCCCAGATCATCCTCTCACCTCATCAGGCACGCATGTGAGGTCTTTGTGCAGTTGTATACAAACGTGTGTGTTCGTTGTTGAACAATATCATTTGCTGCCCTTGTTACCAGGTAGCGACATAATCTGCTAAGTCAAGGCCACATCGTATTCCGTTCTGCCGGCCTGGATCTTCCCCTGGTATCAGGGGTTTGGGTTGCTCCCAGCTCTCTGCTGTGGAAAATGATGAAGCCATGAATATCAGCCAGCTTCCTTTTTTATGGGACCCTAACAGAACGCAGTGGGGGCGTGGTGGGAATTCACGTCGTGGCGATCCACGGATGGATACCCCTGTCGTGCCTCAAAGCCAGCTATGGATTTTAGGTGATCTGTGCCCTTTGAGTTATGTACCCTGCTGGTCTGAGTCTCACACCATCCCCTTGGAAGATGCTAATGGGTTCCTTGGTCAGTTTCTCAACCCCTCAACCGAGGAGGAAGTAGCTGAAGTGCTTACATTCCTGTGTCCTCTCTCTTGTAGAAAGTCTGCACCAAATGTGGGATCGAGGCCTCCCCTGGCCAGAAGCGGCCTCTTTGGCTGTGTAAGATCTGCAGCGAGCAGAGAGAGGTAGGATGCCCAGGGCAACAGGTGGGGGTGGGCTGGGGTGGGTCCAAGCGCACTTGCAGTTGGGGAAATCCATGGTTGGTCGCTGGGAGGGCCTTCTCTAGAGGCCAGGTGGGACCACTGAGGATGGCCAGGGAGAAGGGTGGGGAGGGCTAGCCTGTCTGCTTGCCTGTTCCGAGTGCAGAGGGGGCAGGGGCCCCTGGTTCTGCTGTGCCTGGACCCCGTGTTTTCGGTGGGAAGTCCCTCACACCGGGCACAGGTGCTTATTACAATAACAGCAACGGCTCTCCTAGGCAGTTAACTATGCGCCGGGCGCTGCACCAGGTTCTTTATGTAGATAGACTCCTTCCATCCTGACTCCACCCCACAGGCAGATGCCATGGTTATCCCCTTTTACTGGTGGAGCAATGGGGACACAGGTAACTTACAGGCACACTAGTTGGTGGGAGAACTGGAAATCCAACACAGCCGTGGTCTGCCGTGATGATACCACCCCAGAGTCCCTTCTGGTGCGAAGTTTCCATACTTCTAGTTCTCACCCCATTTGAGGAGAAGAAATCAAGGCTCAGTGAGTTCTCTGAGGCAATCACAGATGGGGAGCTCGAACTGTGTCTCCTAACCCCAAACCCAGGGCTCCCTCCTCTGTACCAGGATCGGGGCTGAAACAAAGGATGTCAGCACGCAGCTTCTCTCCGTGGAGGGTCACAGGGCTGGGATCTGGTAACAGAATGAGCTGGGCACAATGCAGCATACACCCAGTTTTCCAGGTGTGGGTTTATTTTTTTACTTAGCTTGCTTGGCAACTGATATGGGCTTTTAATTGGAGGATCCATAAAAGGTCTTCAGTTGTGGGAAATTTTCAGCTGTGCTGTCCTTGAATATTGCTCTCCTGCTAATGTGTGTCTCCTCTCCTGGAAATCCCCTTGGATCCATTGCTGAACCTCAATCCATCCTCCAGGGGCTCCAAACTGCTCTTTCTTGTTTCTTCCTTTATCTTTCTGGATACTTTCTAGGGAGAGTCATTAGTACTGGGTAGTCTTTAGTTCATTAAACCTTGGGACCGTCTCCCAACTGTTGGTTTTGTCCTTTGTCTTTCTTAGCGTCAGCTTTCCTCAGGTGTCTTGGAATTTGGGTCTGTATGCTCAGCTTGAGTGGGAGTCAGTCTGTCTCCCTGCCCCACCACCTCCAGCCAGATCTCCTGCCGAGGGGTCTTGCGTTTCCTCCACCCAGGGCCTGGGTCCCCCCTCGCCCCACCACCCCCAAGTGCAAAGCCATGTGTCTTGGGTTCGTGATTGTCCACAGTGACAATGGGGATTATGCCCAGAGTTGATCATCACTGGCTTGGGCAGGGCCGACGTCTGTGCTCTTTTCACCCTCCTCCCCCAGGTGGGAAATCCCTTCACCAGCTCCCATTTTCAGTGGCTCTGGTTCTGGTGCTCCACCTCCCAGGTGGCACTTTTAGTCCCCGTGGCCTGGAAGGCTAAGCTCCCAGCTGCCTCCCTCCACCTGCTTCTGGACTCAGAGCTCAGTAGGCTGTGCCTTCAGCCGCTCAAAATAGTAACTGTTTGGATGTTTGGAGTCTCCGATCCATTGAGATAGATATAGAGAATATATCTTATTTTTAAACACAGATGAGTTTTCTTGTTGTTTTTAGAATATTCTCATCGGTCCCTGCTGCGTTTTTGGAACAAGAAAAGTCCTCAGAGTATGAACTATCATTCTGTCTTGCCTGGAGGCCCCTGATTTCTCACCCATTGCAAGGTGAAGGCACCAGAGGTGCTGTGGGAATTGAGCAAGGTCATTAAAATGTACAAGAGGCACATAAATGTCTGTCTTGAACAGGAACTTCGTAATATCAGAGGCCTCCCTCTCACCCAGCCAGAAATCCCCACTGCGAACCTGAGGTCTTTCTGGTCTTCAGGGTTCCCTTTTAAGAGGCGGGGATATCCACTGCTGCAAGAGAGGAAATTCCTTCAAAGAGTATCTTGTGGCAGATACTTAGCAGGATGAAATGACAGTCACCCCCAAGCTGTGGGAGGACAGAGAGGAAGGAGCTGTCAGGGAAAAGGACGTGGAGGACGAATTCAGCAAATGTAATGATTTAGTGGAGCAGTCTGGAGGCAGCTACCCCTGGCCAGCTCCCTCTCAGGTCACCCTTATGCTACCAACATCCCAACCGTCCTAAGCTGCTTCGTGCAGGGCCCACCACCGGCCCCTCCTAATCTCCAGAGCCCAGAAAAGTCCAAAATAGCTTAGGATGAATTTTCTTATCTCTTCTAAGGCAAAGAATATGAGCCTGTGCAGTGTGCTCTCAGTTTGTCCTTGAACTTCTAGAGGCCGGTACAACTTAGCAAGATCAGGAGTTCTCCGTTCCCTCCCTGCGGCCCCGGCGAGTACCGCAGCCAGTTAGGAGGTGTGGCTGGGCCTCCACAGTGCGCAGGTCTCGGAGGATGCATGCCTGTGGAGGCCGTATCCAGGGGCTGCTTTGGGGGTGGGAGAGTGACAGGGTAATTGGTTTCCTCATGCCTTTTTGTCTTAGAAAAAATTATCTAATCACAACAAAGAGATAGTTAAATAGAAAGCATTTAAAATGTCATTTTAAGTGCCACTTAGAGCTGGTTCTGAGCCTGTGATAAAAACGTGGAGTTCTGTCCTGCAGCAGAAGCCACATCCTGATGGGAGAACCTGAATTTTCTAGTGGAGACTCATATTTTTGTGTCCAGACGCTTGGATCTGCCTCTCCTTTTGACACGTCCCTCCTTGTCCTCTCTGACTGTAATTGTCCGGATCTTTTTCTGGGTGCTGGTTTAAGGTCCCGGGTGCTTTCAGGTTGGTGTTGCTGCCTGCTCTGTGTACTTCAGCCCCAGCAATGTGAACTTCAGCCCCAGTTTAATGTGTTTATCCATGTGAACATCCAACATGTATTTACCAGGCATCTTCTATGCACTAGGCAAAGTACCTCCTCTCATGGGAGAGGGAGACCACGGACATCATAAATCCTGCCATGTCACAGATGGTGACAAGGTGCTCAGGGTAAAGGGGGGAGGGTGCTGGGAATGTGGCAGGTAGCTGCTGTGTTTTATATAGCGGTCAGGGAAGGGCTCGTGGATGAGATGGCATTTGAGCACACTATGTTGTTCTGTGATGGGAAAGTATTCCAAGTGGAGAGTATAGTGAGTGCAAAGGCCCTGAGGCAGGCAGTCCTTGGTAGCCTTGAGGAACAGCAAGGAAGCCAGTGTGACTGGAAGAGGAGGTCAGAGATGTGGCAGGGAGTCAGAGCACATTGGTCCTTGTAGGCCAGTGTAAGGACTTTGGCTTTTGCTCTGAGTGGAAGGGGGAGCACTTGGAGGGTCTTGAACAGAGTAGAGACATGACCTGAATCTCCTACCTCTTTTTTTTTTTTTTAAGATTTTATTTATTTATTTGACAGAGATCACAAGTAGGCAGAGAGGCAGGGAGAGAGAGAGAGGAGGAAGCAGGCTCCCTGTCGAGCAGAGAGCCCGATGCGGGGCTTCATCCCAGGACCCTGAGATCATGACCCGAGACAAAGGCAGAGGCTTCCGCTGAGCCACCCAGGTGCCCCCCCCACCTCTTTTTAAAGGATACTCTGGCTATTGTTTTGAGAATAAATGGTGTATTATAATGTCAAACTCAGTAAGATGGTATTTCAGCTCTCCTAGTTAATATGATCCTAGATATTTAAGTTTTTAGCTGTTGTTACTCCTTGAAGTTTTCATTTCTTATTTTTATTTTTTTTAGATTTTTAAAAATTTATTCATTTGAAAGAGAGAGTGTGTGAGCGAGAGCACAAGCAATGGGGAGGGGCAGAAGGAGAGGGAGAAGCAGGCTCCCCACTGAGCAGGGAGCCCGATGGGGGGCTCAATCCGAGGACCCTGAGATCATGACCTGAGCAGAAGGCAGACGCTTAACTGACGGAGCTACCCAGGTGCCTCTGTTGTTTTTATTTTTTTTTTAAGATTTTATTTATTTATTTGACAGACAGAGATCACAAGTAGGCAGAGAGGCAGGCAGAGAGGTGGGGGGAAGCAGGCTTCCCGCCAAGCAGAGAGCCAGATGCGGGGCTCGATCCCAGGACCCCAAGATCATGACCTGAGCCGAAGGCAGAGGCCCAACCACTGAGCCACCTAGGCACCCCTGTTGTTTTTATTTTTAAGTAATCTGCCCAACGTGGGGCTCAAACCCACAACCTCAAGATCAAGAGTCACATGCTCCACCAACTGAAACAGCCAGGTGCCCTGAAGTTTTCATTTTTTTTAACATTACATATATACTCTTTTTTGATTATGAAGTTAATGTGGATTATTGACATTTACAGTGTATCAAAAAGCATAAAGAAATACACTCCCCCTCCCCCAGAATGGAAAATCTTAGGATCCAGAGACAATCACTGCTAACAAACATCTTGGCATGTGTACTTCCAGTCTTTCTTCTGCCTTATTTATATTGTTGAACCTATGTTTTAAAATTAACATTGTATCGTAAGTAATTTTCAGCACAGTCATTAACTCTTTGTAAACATTCTGCATACGGCTACTTTTGCTTATTTAGGATATCTAAGTTATTTCCTTTTTTCCCCCTTATTAACAACCACGGTATATATCTGTACATAACTTCTTGCCTGCATTTAAAATTATATCCTCAGAATGGATTCCTGGAAGAGAAAAATAAATAACAGCATTTATATTCCCTCTTTTCTTATAGACCCTTAAGTTACTACTTTTGATTTATTTCATAATTAGCTGGCATGTAATTTTGTGTAATCATAAATAAGGGTGCATGCATGGTATGTCTTTTTCTATCTAGTAATAACCATTTTATTTTTTAATTTTTTAAAAGGATTTATTTATTTACTTATTTGAGAGATGGAAAATAGGGAAGGGGTGGAGGGAGAGGGAGACAGAGAACTCCAAGCAGACTCGCCACTGAGCACAGAGCCCAATGTGGGGCTCAATCTCACAACCCTGAGATCATGACCTGAGCCAAATCAAGAGTCGGCTGCTTAACTGACTGAGCCACCCAGGTGCCTCAGTAGCTCTTGCCTTTATACAAAAAAGACACTTGACTGACAGTAGAATTGATAATCTTTCCCACTCTGAATTCTGTGGATTTGTCCCTATTGTCTGCCAACCACATGTGGAAAGAATCACCATGAGGGAGAGTCAGCAAATGGAACAAGTAGGACTGGTATCCAGAGAAAGGGAGAAAATAGAGAAACTAGAGATATAAATACATTTTTTAAATTAGTGAAGTAAAAGAGATAAGGAAGAGAAACCACATCGAACAAACAGGACCTTTGAGAACGGAATCACCAAATTTGAAAAATGAACCAAGTGAAATTCCCTTCCAAGAATTTCAAATGGTTCATTTGAAAAAAATGAACCATTTTCATTTCTAAAAAATGAAAAATGTGGGGTGCTTGGGTGGCTCAGTTGGTTAAGCAACTGCTTTCAGCTCAGGTCATGGTCCTGGAGTCCCAGGATCCAGTTCTGCAAAGGGCTCCCTGCTCAGCAGGGAGTCTGTTTCTCCCTCCCTTCTTATGCTCTCTCTCTCTCTCATTTTCTCTCTCTCTGTCAAATAAATAAAATCTTTTAAAAATAAATAAAAATGAAAAATTTTATTAATAAATTTAAAAACTCAATTGAACTTAATTTGGTAGTTTTCTAGAGCAATAATTTAACTAATGTCATTCCCATTAACAACCACATAGGCTTCCTTATCATTTGCTTTTTTTTTTTAAATTTCTTTATTTATTTGACAGACAGAGATCACAAGTAGGCAGAGAGAGGGAAGCAGGCTGCTCACCAAGCAGAGAGCCCAATGTGGGGCTCGATCCCAGGACCCTGAGATCATGACCTGAGCCAAAGGCAGAGGCTTAACCCACTGAGCCATCCAAGGCAGCCCCATATCATTTGCTTCTTATCGATTGTTTTTTATTTTTGATCCCTGGTTGGCACTCCCAACAGCCTGGAGTCCCAAGGCACTATTTCTGCTCTACCAACTGTCATGAATATGATGTCTTTATGAATTTTTTGTGACCACACAATAATACAGTCTTTACCCAATTAGCCTTTTTTCAACTTGCTGCTACATAAGCATTGGATCTCCCCACTCCCCTCCCCCACTCCCATCTCCATTCCCTCCTTGAACAGGCACACTCTGTAGTCACTTTTCTGATTTCCTTGTTGGCAAATTAATAAACTTGGACATGTGTTCTAGATTTAAAGAACCAGAAAGAGGGAGCACGGCTGGCGCCTGGGGGTTGCAGTTGATTCTTGGTTTCATCTCAGGTCATGATCTCAGGGTCTTGAGGTCAAATCCGCGTCAAGCTCAGCACCAAGTTGGCTTGGTTCTCTCTCTTTCTCTCTCTCTCTCCCCACCACTCTTCTCTTTCTCTAAAATAAATAAATAAATGGAAGGGAAGGAGGGAGGCAAGGAAAGGAGGGAGGACGGAAGGAGGGAAGGACAGACGGACGGACCAGAAGGGGACGTGAAGTGACCCTCAGTAGACTGGTTAAATGGTACTTGAGGCACGGCTGTAGAACCCCAAAGGGGACCTCAGGAGCCAGAGGATCGTTTCGAGCATGCCGCTGAGCCTCCAAGTAGATGAAGCCCGTGAAGGCAAAACTGAGAAAAAGAGAAGGCGGGATGACAGGATCCAATGCACAACAGAAAGTAGTTTTCACGGCAAGCACAGACACGGGGGAGAAGTCTGAAGCCAGACTTTGCTTTTATTCTTCTCTAAATAACCTGGAGGTGTTACTTATATGTATATATTGGGAAATGAAAATTTTTGTCTGGATATGCCTGGGTCATTTTCATTGATTTTGGTCTAGAACAGACATACTTGGGACGCCTGGGTGGCTCAGTTGGTTGGACGACTGCCTTCGGCTCAGGTCATGATCCCGGAGACTCGGGATCGAGTTCCGCATCGGGCTCCCAGCTCCACGGGGAGTCTGCTTCTCCCTCTGACCTTCTCCTCGCTCATGCTCTCTCACTGCCTCTCTCTCAAATAAATAAATAAAATATTAAAAAAAAAAATTAGAACAGACATACTTGGATCTTCAACTCCAGAAAGTGTTTCAACTATGTTTTTGCTTGTTGCTTCGTTCTCAACTATTCTTGTTTCTTCTTGGGGGCACTTTTAATTTGAAGGATGCATTTCCATTCTCTGTCTCTGTATCCATGGTCTTCTACCAGATCATTTTCAACTCCCCCGCTCTGACTTTGGAGGTCTGTGTTTGTCTTGGTGCATACGCGTCCGTCCACCTTCAGACGCTGTGAGTGCTACAGACTCAGGATTTACCTGAGAGAGCACATGCACGGCTCGCAAACCCTTTCCTTTGTTGGGGATTTCACCCCCCCGAAGGGGCACCATGGCTCTCCTGTGACCTGGCCTTCTGGCCATTGGGTCTAGGAGGGATGGAGAAATCTGCAGACCTAGTTTGTCCTTCCAGCCTATCCCTGCTCTCCCACTGTTGAGCCTTAAAGAAGCACACCTTCTCAGATGCAGCTCACTATGCCAGTTCCTTCCCACACCTGGTTCTTTTCTGGGAGTCTCTCTCCCATCAATGAAGACAGGGTTGGGAGAGGGAGACAGCTCCTCCACGGCACCAGAAATCCACAGACATGCCGGGAAGGCTGCCCAGGGGGCTTCGGACCCTTGCCCCCCACCATCCCGGTAGGTGGACTAGTGATGTGCTTCCCATCTGGTCCACTCTGTCGTCTGATGGGGGCTGACCGTCAGATTCCTCCTTGGCTGGTGTCCTTAGGCCCTTTCTTCACATGCTTTCCTGAATGTTAGTGGGCTTCTAAGCACATGATGTTGCAAGGCGGAAATTATTTCATTTCTTGTTTAGCCTTTAATCCCAATTCATTTAAAAAAAAAAAAAGAGTGACTTACTCAGAGTTCTACTGTAATCCATAGAAAAATTAATTAGACTCTAAATTCCCCAGGATTCTAGAAACCATTCCTCTAGCCTCTGTTCAGAGGCTGTAACTTTGGAGTAAGGCTTTGAGAATGCAGGCAGTCTGCAAGGGGGCTGAGCTAGGAAGGGGAGAAGACCAATTTGTAAGCAATTGAAAGCTGATTAATACAATTAGAGCGTTTGCTTTGCCTTCGCAGTTTCACTCTGCATCCTGATTATAACTCAGTGGAGTCCAGGCCACACCAATACTTACTCCGTTTCCTGCAGCGTTCTGCATATAAAAGGGGCTCAGGAAATGTTTCCCAATTGAAAGAGACGTTTGCAAAAAAGGAAAGCGGGTTCCCTGTTTAGATCACTTCAGAACCTTTTCCCAGCAGGGTGCTTTTGATTTCCCAAAGTCTCATCACAGCTTGCCTTGGCTGGGGTCCCACTTGGATGCCCATTGGCACTGAGTCTGTATTCTCACCTCCTGGCCCCTCTCTCCTGTTTGTTGATTGACTGAAAAGGAGTTTTTGAAGTAGGAAAGTGGCTTCCCATGGTGGTCTTTAATTCATCTCTAAATTGGGGTGCCTGGGTGGCTCAGATGGTTAAGCATCTGCCTTTGGCTCATATCAGGATCCCAGGGTCCTGGGATCGAGCCCCTTATAGAGCCCCGCATTGGGCTCCCAGCTCAGTGGGGAGTCTGCGTCTCCCTCTCCCTTGCTTGTGCTATCTCTATGTCTCTCTCTAATAAATAAATAAAATATTTTTAAAAAATCATCTCTAAATTGCCTAGTCTGACCAGTATAGCCCAGATAAGCCCCTGGGAGAGGGTCCACCTTGGCACAGGCCTGTGGGAGGCCAGGAGAAGCAGGGGCTCCCCTCAGCTGCCAGCCAGTGCCAGTGGGAAGCAGCCGTGCCTGTCGAGCCCAGCACCCCCGTGGCACCTGCCTCCCAGGCCGGCAGCCTGTGCTCCCTGCAAAACTGCCATCTGCTTCCCCACGCTGCTTCTCTCCCCGTCCTGCTGTTGCTTGCAGTTTGGATTTTGGCTGCAAACAGCTTTGCCAGAGGGCCCCCTCCAGAGGCCCATGGGTATGCTCAGGAGTGGGTGGCTGGCACTCAGGCAGGCAGGCGGGTGGCTGCTTGAGGGCCCCACCATCTGTGTCTGGCTCTGGGCTGCTGTCACAGCGTCCCAGGGGGACCCGGATGGTCATACTTCCTCGGTGTGTTGGTCACCTCCCACACTCTGTGGCTGTGCCAGGCAGACCGTTGGTGCAGGCTCCTGGCCTCCCCCACACACAGAAGTGGCAGGAGGAGTAGGATCCCGGGGGCCCACTAGCCCCGCCTTTCTCCTGTGGGGGAAGGGCAGAGTCATCTCCCGCCCTCTTCCCCGCCCCTTATTTGAGGTGCCTGCCTGCACCTGTGTCTGTGCACCGCCGAGAGGACTTTCTCACTACTGTGCTCCTGGCCACTGGCCCCATTGTCCTGCCAGTGCACGCCAGAGGAATCCGGTCCAGCACTGAGTATGGACATTAAATGGGCTCCCACTGTGGTCCAGACAGTGAATATCTAGCTTCAGCCTCTCAGGAGCCTGCTCATTATTGTCCTTGTGGGAAAGATGCTGGAACTGAGGCTTAGAGAAAGGAGGTCTCTTGCCCAAAGACACCAGGTGGTCATTGATGGGACCAGGAATTACAGCAAGAGTGTCTGCCTCTAGAGCTTCTAACAACTCAACTTTCTGTTCTTTCATTCGTTCATTCACTCATCATGGAGGACTCACTATGTGCCAGGTACTATTTTAGGCCCTTGGAAAATAGCAGTGAACAAAACAGCCAAATACCTGTATCTTGAGTTTACATCCTAGCAGGGGCTAGGGGAGAAGAGAGGGAACAGACAATGAACGTAACTGAACTAATCGGTAAGCAATTATATAGGCTGTCAGATTCTGAACGGGAAAAAAAAAAGAGGAACAGAGCCAAGGATCAGGAGTGGTGGGTGCGGGATGGGGAGGGCGTCACCACCTAATTAGGACGGCTGATATTGAAAAAGCAGGAAATTGGGGCACCTGGGTGGCTCAGTTAGTTAAGCATCTGCCTTCATCTCAGGTCATGATCCCGGGGCCCTGGGATGGAGCCCAAATCAGGCTCCTTGTTCAGCGGGGAGCCTGCTTCTCCCTCTCCCTCTGCTGCTTCTCTCCTTGCTTGTGCCTTCTCTCACTCTGTCAAATGAATACATAAAATCCTAAGAAAAAAAAAAAACAGGAAATGGTACGTATTGGTGTGGATGTGAAGAGATTGGCCCCTCGCACACTGCTGGGGGGAATGTGGAACACAGCCTTTGTGGACAGCGGCACCTCAGCAGATTAGTGGCCTACCATTTCTCCTTCTGGGTGTATCCCCTAAAGAACCAAAAGCAGGGACTCCAACAGACATCGTGCTCTAATGTTCATTGCCACATTATTCACATCAGCCTGCAGGTGGAAACAGCCCAGGTGTCAGCTGTTGATGAACGGACGTACAAAATGTTGTGTGTATTGATTATTGTTCATAGTACCCAGTCTTAAAAAGGAATGGAATTCTGGTACCCACTGCAACATGGAAGAACCTGGAGGACATTATGCTAAGGGAAATAAGCTAGACACAGAAGGACCAATATTGTAGGACCCCATGTATGTGGGCTCCCTAGAGTAGTCACACTCATAAAAGGTGGAATGTTGGTTGCTAGGGGCTGGGGGGTTGTGGGAAAGAGGAAGTATTCTTTCATGGGCCAGAGTTTCAGATGAAAATGATAAAGGTCTGGAGATGAACGGGATTGGTAGTAACGCAGTCACGTGAGTGTACTTAATGGCCCTGGACTGTGTAGCTAAAAATGGGCAGAATGGTAAGATTTATATAATATATATTTTAACCACAGTTTTTAAAAAGGGGGAGAGGGGCGCCTGGGTGCCTCCGTTGGTTAAGCATCTGCCTTCAGCTCAGGTCATGATCTCAGGACTGGGATTAAGCCCTACATTGGGCTCCCTGCTCAGCGGCGAGTCTGCTTCTCCCTCTGCTGATCGCCCTGCTTGTGCTCTCTGGCTCCGTCTCTCTCAAATAAATAACTAAATAAAATCTTAAAAAAATAAAAATTTAAAAAGGGGGAAGGGTGGAGACCGACCAGGGTGGACCTCTTTGATGTGAGCAAAGACCTAAAGAAGGTAGAGCAGGGAGGCCAGGGGCTCTGGGGGAGGAACTGTCCAGGATGGGGACACGCTGTGCCGACGTGTTCACAGAGCAGCATGGAGCTGGTGAGATAACCCCCCTTCCGAATTCAAGGTCCTGAGTTCCACTCGGGACGGGGTGGGGGTGGCGGGGAGGAAGGGGGCTTGACGGGAGGTGGGGGGGCCTTTGACCATAGGGAGTAGGGAGATGAGTTGACGTGGCCGGCTATGAAGCCTTACCAGGAGCATGGCCCACAGCTCCCTAACGCTTGGCTCTGTCACACCGTGGGCGCCCCCCACTTACTCAGCCACCGCATGGTGCTCAGTGGTCTGTGGGCTTGGGAACTTTGTGATCTGTGTGACCAACCTCATATATAGCATAACATGGTACAGTCCAGCTTCACTGGCCCTGTGGGTATGTGGGTATTGTGACAGCACAACCCAGCTCTGCCCCCATGCCCCTGTTATTAGACCTCTGTGACCTGGTTTTCTTTGCTATGATATCATCATGTATGTGTCCCTGGGAGGTGGGCGAAAAGCTAGGGAGAAAGAATATAATTTGGTTGTTTTCCTGCATTAATTTGAATAAAAATTTGGATCATCAGATTTTCCTGCCCGTTTTTCAGATGCCAAATGACATTGGCTGGCACGATTGTGCCCCTCCCCCAGCCAGCTGTCTTGCAGATGGAGACTAGGGAGTAGAGTGTGACTCCATCCTTCAGGAAGTATTTATTAAGCTCCTAGGTGGTGCCCAGCCCTGGAAAAACACATCCATCCCCTCTTCTAACGAAATAACTCAAGTCACATGACCTGCCACAGTTCCAGAAAATCCCTCTGTCAAAAAACAAAGCAGAAAAGAATTGGCCTTTGTTGGGATCCTCCAGACATGGGGGTCTGTATCCCCACTTTCCAGCCAAATGGAAGCTCTGGAACCTCAAGAGACCAAGGTGACACAGGAAGGACACAAAGAGCTAGGATTTGAACCTGGCCATCTGACAGGCTCTTACAACTAGACCAGCTTCCTGCTCCTGATTTTCTACCAGACCAGTGACCACTGCTCTCAAGAATAGGCCCTCAGCCCTCGTATTCCAGGACAGCTCCAGGGCTGGAGGGAGACTGGATGGATGAATAGAGGTGATCCTCAGCCTCTCTCCCCTTCGTTGCCAAAATAATCATCCCCTCTGCCCCTGCCCTGCTTCTTCTTGTTTCGACTTTGTAGGTCATTACATCCCAGACCAGGCCAATGCACCCAGAACTGAAGCCCAGCCTGGCCCTGACCGCTTTCTAATAACCATCTGCATCTCCGAACCTGGCTTTGGGTCCCAGCACCTGGTTGTCCCCTTGACCCTTGAACTTTGCCAGCTCTTCCAACTTGCATCAATTTGAGGGTCATGTCACAGTCATGGGCCAGCTCCTGATGCTCCCTTGTCTACAAACTAAATCAGAGTGGCCCTTTTGGTAGGAGTCCCGGCTGGTTCATCTCCACACTGCACCTGGTACCTTCTGCATATCATCTCCTATGCATGATGTCCCATGTCACCCCCCACTCCTGGTTGTATGACCTAGAGACACTCTCCCCAGGAGACATGCTTCCCAGGAGACATGACCAAGAGTGCATGCAGCAGTATATTTTGTTACAACAAAAAACTGCAGACAGCCCAAATGGCCTTTCACGGTGCAGTGGATAGATAAATCGTGGTTGTGGAATAATATATAGCAGTGAAAAAAAGAACCACAAACTAAACTCATCAAAGGATGAATTAAAAATACAATAAGCAAAAGGAAAAAAGTCACCAAAGAATACACAGTGATCCAAGAATATGATGTTCAGAAACAAGTAATAGTAAATACTATTTTATTTAGAAAGGCACACATATGTGGTTTTTCATTTTTTGTTTTGTTGTTTAATAGAAAAACAAGGGATTTCTTAACACAAGATTCTTTTTTTTTTAAAGATTTTATTTACTTATTTGACAGAGATTACAAGTAGGCAAGAGAGGCAGGCAGGGAGAGAGAGGAGGAAGCAGGCTCTCCGCGGAGCAGAGAGCCCGATGTGGGGCTCGATCCCAGGACCCTGGGATCATGACCTGAGCCGAAAGCAGAGGCTTTAACCCACTGAGCCACCCAGGCGCCCCTCATTTTTTTTTTAAGAGAGCCTGTCTCAAGATGTTGGAAGGTTTTTCTCCTCCCCCCCCTTTCTTTTTGACAGAGACAAGAGAGGGAACACAAGCAGGGGGGAGTGGGAGAGGGAGAACTAGGCTTCCTGCTGAGCAGGGAGCCTCATGCAGGGCTCGATCCCAGGACCTCAAGATCATGACCTGAGCAGAAGGCAGACGCTTAACGACTGAGCCACACAGGCGCCCCAACACAAGGTTCCTAATGGCTTCCTCTGGAAGACAGGGAGGGCTTAGCGGGGCTTCTCAGATTCAGTAATACTTACTTTCTTCACCAGTTCACATGTGTTTACTTGAGTATGGTTCTTTGAAATATACTGTGTTTTCATGCAGTTTCGTGTGGATGCTAGATTTCACAGCACACCCCTTAAAGATAACAAGGGATTGCAAAAACCAGACCCCAAAAAGCTTGAGTCAGTGCTAAGAACAAAAACTTTAAAGATCTCTCAGAAGGCAGGAAGGGAGAAAGCTGCAAACAATAAGAGAGACCACCGTGCCTCTGGAAGACAGACAAGGCCATGGAACCTCAGAATTCTCGGTTTTCCCCAAGAAGGAGCAAGAACCATTGGAAATGAAGCAATAATCAGATCCGTAGCTGAGGAAAGCATTCCCGTGAGGCCCACCAGTCCTGCCGGGTTGTGGTCAGCCCGGAAACACTTTCACATGGTCGTGGAATATGTTTCTGAGCCTGTGTTTAAACACAGTCCTGTTTGTTGTTCTGGGAATTGAATCAAAATCACAGAGCTCCTCTGAAAAGACCTGGCTGGGTATAATTGGCCTGTCCAATTTTCTGGTTCCAGCTCTATTCATTTCCCGCGTGCAGCCCACTCCATCTAGGGACAGAGGCGGGCTTCGTGGCCAAACACCACCACAACACGCTTGCCCTCTCAAATCTGGCTTGGAACAGGCAAGATAGTTAAACATTTGGGGTGCAGAGGGATTTCAGGCTGCCGGCAAATGAAGAGTAAGAGCGGGCCCGCAGGCTCTGTTGACAAAGCAAGTAACTAACAACAGTCGTGAAAGCGTCCTGAGGCTGCCTCGGATTTGGTGACCTCGTTAGACCACTCCGAAAACGGGGACAAGATGGCCTGTGGGACCCGAGAGAGAAGGAAGATGGGGGAAATATTTAACTATCATATTAATATTAATATTTAACTATCTTGCTGCACGTAGGGAATGAATAGAGCTGGAATCAGAACATTGGACAGGCCGATTATACCCTGTGGCGGGGGGTGGTCCCTGTTCTCAGTGGCTTGCGGGACCTTTCCACATCACAGGTGATGGGGAGACGCGGGGGGCCAGGACAGCACCCGGGAGACACAGCCCCAGAGCTGAGGCAGTGAGGAAGGGGTGAGGCCCCAGGTAGAGGCTGGCCCACCCCACACAGCCCCGCCACAGCCACAGAGAGCCACCTCCCTCCGAAGCTGGCAAACACTCCTCACCAGGAATTGGGCGGAAGCCTCCCAGGAGCGAGCCCCTTGCCAGGGGTTAATGGAAGTCAAAGCATTTCCTTTGGTTCTGAAATAATCTAGCCAAGGTGTTTCAATTATCTGTCAAGAAAACAGCACCCTCAGAAGAGTCTTTCTCACTGCATTTTTTTCCGTTCCACTACGCTGCCAGTTGCTTGCCTTCCAGACTGGTCTGCTTGCTCAAAAACCACTTGAAATGAGAAGAAAATTCACAAGGGCTCCCTCACACTCTCGGGCTGTGGTGGGGTTGGCGGAGAGGTCAGGTGTGAGCTCCATCTTGGCTGAGGCTTGATTTCCAGCCCGTCTCCTGATGAGGCGCAGGCCTGGCCCCAGTGTGGGGAACCCGCCAGCCCTCAGCAGTACCCAGGAAGCAGGAGACTGTCCAGACGGGATGAGCTGGGGCCTAGAGGATGGGGAGATAGCCAGACTCCCCAGCACACACACACACACACACACACACACTGGAGGTTTTAAAGTACTATCCTTTATTTTTTTAATTTTATTTATTTATTTGACAGAGAGAGACAGTGAGAGAGGGAATACAAGCAGGGGAAGCGGGAGAGGGAGAAGCAGGCTTCCCTCGGAGCAGGGAGCCTAACGTGGGCCTCAATCCCAGGACGTTGGAATCATGACCTGAGCCAAAAGCAGGCGCTTAATGACGGAGCCACCCAGGCACCCCAAGTAGTATCCTTTAAAAATCTTTATCCTTTAAAACACAAATACTGCCAGGAGGGGTTTCACTTAGCTTTCTGGAACATGTCAGTCATGAGTTAGCACTTCCCAAGGGGTAAGTGGAAAGCCTGCAGTGGGAGGAGAGCTCTGTCCCGCTGCTCTGGAGCCGCTCAAAGGCCTTTGTTGGTTCGGGATGGCTAGGTTTCACCCTCCAGGCCCTTGGGGGATGGACATAGGGAAGGCCGTCAGAACAGAACGGCTCCTGAAGGCAGGGCACGAAACAGTCTCCGCTGGTAGAAAAACTTGGCGGTGGCCCTCAGTCTGGGGTGGATTTATGCCACGGGCCACTCATTTGCAAACACAATTTATCTTTTCTTCCATGGCTCTGTCTTAACACAGAGGCGGTGCTGAATGACTGCTGTTTGAATTAACATCTGCTCCGTCTTCAGAGGCTGTTTGTGTCATCTTTCTGACAGGAGGGAAGCCGGCAATGAGGAAAGATGGCCGCTCTAAACTCAGTGTGTACAGAGCAAAAACGGCACGGAAAAGGAGAACATTCTCAAAACAAGAGAGGGAATGAGGGAAGGAGGAAGAGAAAGAAAAAAAATTTCAGAAAATCATGTATTTCAGTATGACAAAACTTTCCCCTAGTTTTAATTCTGCTGGTTGCCTTAAAGGGATGGATAAGTGTGTACTTACCTATAGAAGTTTTTAAATATTTAAGGCAGTTTTTGTCTAATTGCTTACGTTACAATAGAGACAGTGTCTGTTAACACCCCTTGGCCCCTGAGAATGAGGAGCCCAGTGCTTTTTTTTAAGATTATTTATTTATTTATTTATCAGAGAGAGCGAGCACAGGCAGACGGAGTGGCAGGCAGAGGCAGAGAGAGAAGCAGGCTCCCCGCCGAGCAAGGAGCCCGATGTGGGACTCGATCCCAGGACGCTGGGATCATGACCTGAGCCGAAGGCAGCCGCTCAACCAACTGAGCCACCCAGGCGTCCGGAGCCCAGTGCTTTTTTATCAGCCACTTTTTCAAAACTTATTTAAAAATCAGTTAATCAACACACAATGTATTAGTTTCAGAGGTAGAGGTCAGTGATTCATCGGTTGTAGGCAACACCCAGGGCTCATCGAATCACATGCCCTCCTAATGACCATCATCCGGTTACCCCCCCTCCCTTCTAGCAACCCTCAGTTTGTTTCCTATGATTAAGAGTCTCTTATGATTTGTCTCCCTCTCTGATTTGGTCTTCTTTTATTTTTCGCTCCCTTCCCCTATGCTCTTCTGTTTTGTTTCTTACATTCCACACGTGTGTGAAATTATATGATGATTGTCTTTCTCTAATTGACTTATTTCACTTAGCATAATACCCTCTAGTTCCATCCATGTCATTGCAAATGGCCAGATTTCTTTTTCTTTTTCTTTTTCTTTTTTTTTTTTTTTTGGATGGCTGAGTTGATATTCCATTGTGTATATATACCACTTTTTCTTTATCCATAGTTTGGCTATTGTGGACATTGCTGCTATAAACATTTGGGTGCACATGCCTCTTTGGGTCCCTACATTTGTATCTTTAGGGTAAATACCCAGTAGTGTGATTGCTGGGTCATAGGGTAGTTCTATTTTCAACTTTTTGAGGAACCTCCATACTGTTTTCCAGAGTGGCTGCACCAGCTTGCATTCCCACCAACAGTGTAGGAGGGTTCCCCTTTCTCCACACCCTCTCCAACACCTGTCATTTCCTGACTTGTTAATTTTAGCCATTCTGACTAGTGTGAGGTGGTATCTCATTGTGGTTTTGATTTGTTTTTCCCTGATGCCGAGTGATTTTTCATGTGTCTGTTATAGCCATTTGGATGTCTTCTTTGGAGAAGTGTCTGCTTATGTCTTCTGCCCATTTTTTAATTGGGTTATTTGTTCTTTGGGTGTTGAGTTTGATACATTCTTTATAGATTTTGGATACTAGCCCTTTATCTGATAAGACATTTGCAAATACCTTCTCCCATTCTGTTGACTGTCTTTTGGTTTTGTTGACTCTTTCCTTTGCTGTGCAGAAAAAGCTTTTTATCTTGATGAGGTCCCAACAGTTCATTTTTGCCCTTGCTTCCCTTGCCTTTAGCAGTGTGTCTAGCAAGAAGTTGCTGCAGCTGAGGTCAAAGAGGTTGCTGCCTGCGTTCTCCTCAAGGATTTTGATGGTTTCCTGTCTCACATTGAGGTCTTTCATCCATTTGAGTCTATTTTTGTGTGTTGTGTAAGGAAATGGTCCAGTTTCATGTTTCTGCATGTGGCTGTCCAATTTTCTCAACACCATTTGTTGAAGAGACTGTCTTTTTTCCATTGGACGTTCTTTCCTGCTTCGTCGAAGATTAGTTGACCATAGAGTTGAGGGTCTATTTCTGGGCTCTCTATTCTGTTCCATTGATCTATGTGTCTGTTTTTGTGCCAGTACCATACTGTCTTGATGGTGACAGCTTTGTAATAGAGCTTGAAGTCTGGAATTGTGATGTCACCAACTTTGGTTTTCCTTTTCAACATTCCTTTGGCTATTCAGGGTCTTTTCTGGTTGCATACAAATTTTAGGATTATTTGTTCTAGCTCTGTGGAAAAAGTTGATGGTATTTTGATAGGGATACACTGAAATTGTAGATTACTCTGGGTAGCTTAGACATTTTCACAATGTTTGGTCTTCCAATCCATGAGCATGGAACGTTTTTCTATTTCTTTGTGTCTTGCTCCATTTCTTTCATGAGTACTCTATGGTTTTTCTGAGTGCAGATCCTTTATGTCCTTGGTTAGGTTTAGTCCTATGTATGTTACAGTTTTAAGCCAGTTTTTGCTTTTGTTGAGATAGTCTGGAATTTTGGGTCAGAGTCTCTTTTGTTAACTGATTTTTTTTTCTAAAGATTTTATTTATTTACTTGACAGAGAGAGATCACAGTAGACAGAGAGGCAGGCAGAGAGAGAGAGGGAAGCAGGCTCCCTGCTGAGCAGAGAGCCCGATGCGGGACTCGATCCCAGGACCCTGAGATCATGACCTAAGCCGAAGGCAGCGGCTTAACCCACTGAGCCACCCAGGTGCCCCTGATTTTTTTTTTTTAAGAGATTTTGTTTATTTGACAGAGAACATGAGCAAGGGGGGAGGAGCAAGGGAAGAGGGAGAAACAGGCTCCCTGACCCCGATGTGGGGCTCCTTCTCATGATCTCCCGGATCATAACCCGAGCCAAAGGCAGACGCTTAACCAGTGGAACCACCCAGGCGCCCGTTACCTGATTATTTTACATCTACATTTTAAGCGTCATTTCCTTCACATTTTTATCATTTTGTAATTATACGTACCCAGTTATTTAGACTGAATTCTTTCTTTATTTCATTGATCACTGTTCATTTTCTGGTACCATAAGTTCCCCATTCAGGAGTTTTTTATTTTAATTCATTTGTTGATCAAATGAACTCTACTTTTGTTTTTTTTTTTTTTAAAGATTTTATTCATTTATTTGACAGACAGAAATCACAAGTACACAGAGAGGCAGGCAGAGAGAGAGGAGGAAGCAGGCTCCCTGCCGAGCAGAGAGCCCGATGCGGGGCTTGATCCCAGGACCCTGAGACCATGACCTGAGCCGAAGGCAGAGGCTTTAACCCACTGAGCCACCCAGGCGCCCTGAACTCTACTTTTGAGCAATTTTTTTTTTTTAGGAAAACTGGATGTACCTGTTTTCTATTCTTTGCTGATGTGACCCACAGTACCTTTTCAGGGTAAGAATCACAGCCATACTCCGGATCGCAGAGACACCCCCTTACCCAGGGCAGGTAGAGGTTGCTGTTCTAGGGTTGAGGGCTGGCAGATACCGCGGGGCTCCCTGGGCTGCCTCTGTGTGGAAACAGGCCTTGTGGCCTACTCTCTGCCCCCACTCGCTGCTCACGCTGAGCAGACACACGGTCAGGTCCATGCCACAGTCGCACACACTATGTAAATGCTGAGTCTCCTTCCTCCTTGAGTAGGGCAGCAGGTAATCCAGCCGTTAGCCAGAACTTTAAGGTGTGATAGTCCCAGTCTTGTTTGAACTAGTACTAAAAACACATTTGTCTGTTACATTAGCACATCTCATGTCAACTTGCCTTGCTCAGTATCAGCTTGTCGCTGTTGGCTGTAATTATGGCTTTTCATACTCAGCTTGTCACCACGGAAACCTGGTTAGAGGGTCCTAGCCAGCTGTCTTTGAGAGCAGATGCCCTCAAGCCAATAGCACACAATGCCCCCAGCCCTTCCTGCTTTCTGAGGGACCCAGTGCTGGAAGCCCCGGTTCCCTTTGGAAAACCATCCAGGTTTTTCCCATCGTCAAAATTCCCGACTCCTGGGGTGCCTGGGTAGCTCAGTCACTGAAACATCTGCCTTTGGCTCAGGTCATGGTCCCAGGGTCCTGGGATCGACTCCCATATCTGGCTCCCTGCTCCATGGGGAGCCTGCTTTTCCCTCTCCCTCCCCCTCTCCCTCTGCCTCTCCCCCTTCTTATGCGAGCTCACACTCTCTTTCTTTCTCTCTTTCTCCCTCGCTGGGTCTTAATTTACAAAAGTGACTAAGTGACAACACAGAGGCGAAAGCCCTTGAAAGAACAATCTATTGTGTATAGTTCCCAAGAGAAGGGGGCACGCCACACACAGGTCATATGGGGAAGCACCAGGTTCGGTCAGGAGGCAGGAAAGAGTAAGGGGAAAGCCTAGGCCAGGGCCTTTACTGGGGTTTCTACGGGAAGGACAAGGCAGGGCAAGGTAACTGTCTTTGGATTGGCTAGTTGAAGCAGTTTAGGGAGGCGTTGGGGCATACGGGGCGGCCCTGGCTGATTTAGGGCAGGGGGATACTGGCCGGGTGGGTGAGGGTCAGCTAAGGCAGTGTTTGGCGGTGTGGGGATGAGGGCTTGTCACATGACCTTCATGTGCCTGCAAAAACCACATCACAGGGCCAGTAGCAACGTCTTTGGCCAGTATTGATCCATGTGATCAATGGATGCCAAATAGACAAATACAGAATCTAAGAAAAGTTAGAGTACATTGTCCCTAAGTTAGTTCAGGTTGAGAAATGCAAAAATAGCATTTGATTTAGCAAACCCATGTATGATTTTATAAGAGGTTGAAGAGGGCAGGTCCCAGGCCAGACTGCGTGGGCTCCAGTTTCTGTTCTTGTCTTCCCTGTTCTGTCTGCACTGGCTGTGTCCTCGTCTGTAAAATAGAGTTACGCTGATACCGACAGGATGGGATATTGGTGAGAATTAAATAAGTTACTGTATATAAACTCCTGAGAACGGTCCCTAACACATACATAGTACTCGACAATTACTGGGGATTTAACTTCTTAATTTTTTGTAACCATTAAACAACTCAGGGTCAGATGGCATGTGAAGATCACATTTTTTTAAAGATTTATTTATTTGCCAGAGAGAGAGCACCAGCAAGGGAAGCGGCAGGCAGAGGGAGAAGCAGACTCCCTGCTGAGTAGGGACCCCGAAGAAGGACTTGATCCCAGGACCCCGGGATCATGACCTGAGTAGAAGGTAAACGCTTAACCAACTGAGCCACTCAGGCACCCCTGAAGATCACATTTATGATAATTATCTTGACCCCTACGTCCCCCAAATGAAAATTACCATGATCCGATTAATTCCTTTTGAATTTTTCATTTCTGTGCCATATTTTAATTGACCTGATATTTAGATCATGACTTTCTGGTCTGAGATTCAATTTTCCCTGAAGGTTTTTACTGATTTTTTTTTCCTCAATGACAAATGAATAATGAAACGCTATGCCCTTTTTAAAAAATATCTTACTAACACGGTATTTATGTGCCTTCCCTCTGTCAAACCCTAAGCCAACCACTTTCTGCAGGATACCTGGGGAGGTATAGGAAAAGGAACATACAGGGCAGATGAGACTCAGGAGAAAGACTTATGGGAGGTAGAGACAGCTCCTTCAGATGGTGAAGAGGATGAGAAAGGCCACCAGCAGGCAAAAGAACCTCATGGCCTCCGAGACCGCAAAGCCCAGAATGGCATAGGAGAAGAGCTGTTGCTTCAGAGAGGGATTCCTAGCCTAACCGACGACGAGGCTCCCCAACACAGCAGTCCCAGTCCCAATGAACTTGGCTTCCCTGTCGATGTCCCTTGAAATGCACTGGTTTGGAAGCTGTGGCTGGGAATAAGTGAGGTCGGAGGATGTGGGGCTGCCAGGCTGCTGAGGTTCTTATAGGGTATACCATCCGTCAGTGTCCCTGGCGCTTTTAGCCCCACTGCAGACAGTGAGAGGTGAGAGGTGCTCCTGTCCAAGAAGGGGGTGGAGATGAACTTTGCACAGGCACACATCACAGGGAGGGAGGGCTGTGGCAGGAGAGGTGCTCCCAGGGCAGAGAAGACAGAGAGCTAAATGTTATGCCCTTTTACAGCTTTGTGATTTTACCTTCTGTTGTGCAGAGCCTTCTCTTTTCCTGTCAGAAACCCCTGTAGACCCTCTTTGGGCTCCAACCTGCACTGGTTACTGAGAGCCGACCTCATGGGACTTCCTTCCACCACCCTCCAGAGTTGGAAACACTGTTTCTAGGAGCCTGTGTCTTCCTCTTTTTTGTTTTTCACCTGCATTTTGCTGGAGCCCATCCTTAAGTAGCCTCTTAAATAGAGAATGTGTAAGGAAAACTTGGAGTCCTTGCAAGTCTAAAAAGTCTCTACTTTGCTCTCATGTTCAATTGATAGTTTGGATGATAGAATGCTAGATGCATACCTTTTTTCAACCTGTGTTGTCAATGATAAGTCTGATACTGTTCTGATTCTGGTTTCCTCATAGGTCTCTTTCTTTCTGGAAGCTTCTAGGATCTTCTTTTTTATAGTTGGAACTAAATGATTTTATGAGTATGTAACTATGGCTTTTTTACCTTTTCATTTTTCCTACCTTATATTCAATAAAAATCCTTTAATCTGAAGACACATGTTCTTCTTCAGGTCCAGGAATTGTGGTTTGTTTTTTTTTTTAATTTCTCTTTCTGGGAAGTCGATTATTAGGAGTTAGAGCCCTCAAATTGAGCATTTTTGTTCCCTATCACTTCTTTTACATTTTTCTGTTTCATTATCTTTGTGTTCCACATTCCAAATTTCCTCATTTTTCTCTTCAGCCTTTATTTTACATTTTTATATTTCCACTTTGTATTTTTAACTTCTAGGAGCCTTTTCTTCTCCAGTTGTTGCTTTTAAGTCCCTGAATTTAGCTTTCCTACTTTAGTCAATTAGTTATCAACATATCTGATTCTTTTTCTAGAAGTGTCTAAATAGAGGATGGACCTCCTGCTGGAGGCCTGGAGCCTTAAATGGCGTAAAACAACAATCATTTCTTTGCTCTTGAGTCCGCAGTGTGGGCTGCGTGCAGCAGGGAGGTTCTTCTGCCGAGACCTCCCAGGGTCATCCGAGAGCTGCAGTCATGGACCATTCAACTGGGGGAGGGTTCCGAGAAGGCTCCCTCCTCTGCGGATGGTGCTGGCTATGGCTGGGGTGTCTCTCTTCTTCTCCATATGGTCTCTCATCTCGTGCACTGGACAAGGCTCTCTCACAGGATGGCCACAGTGTTCCAGACAGTGAGAAGGGAAGCTGCCTGGCCTCTTGAGATCTGGCCAGAAGTCCCGTGTTCCCACCACCACGATCTGTTGATCAAAGTAAGTCACAAGCCTAGAGCAGATGTGAGGGGTGGGGAAACAGATCCTGGGGAAACAGACCCCACTTCTTGATGGGAGGAAAGGATAATAATTGGGGGCCATTTTTTAAGCTTCTATAACCTCCCGGCTTCTCACTCTCTTAATCTGCTCAGGCTGCCATAACAAGAGAGCACAGAAGGAAAGCTTAAACAACTAGAATTTACTGCTCACCCTCTGGAGGCTAGAAGTCCCAGATCAGAGCTCCAGCAGAGCAGGTTCCCACTGAGAGCACTCTTCCTGGCCTGCAGATGGCTGCCCCCTCTGTGTGTCCTCCCACAGAGGCGAGAGAAGCAAGCTCTCTGTTGTCTCTTCTAAGGTCATGAATGCCATCACGAGGGACCCACCCTTATGGCCCCATCTAGCCCTAACTACCTCCTGAAGACCCATCTCCAAACACTGCCTCCCAGGACATCAACATAGGAATTGGGTCATGGGACCCAATTCAGTCCATGGCACCCTCTAAGCCAGGGCTTTTCTTAAGGAACTTGAGTTACATAAAACCTTGAAATTCAGATGAGCTCATGGCCTCAGCTGGCAGATTTTGGTGTGCTTTCAGGCACTGGGGCCCTATGTGCGTCCTACTGTTACAAGATTTGGAGTTTTCAATCTGGTACAGGAAACAGGCATATACATGGGTAGTCAGAACTGTGTGTGCATTGCAGTGGGAGACCTGCACAGTTCTGTGGAAGCTTCTGGATAAATGTCATTTCCTAAAGGCTGGAATTCTTCATCCCAGCCCAGGGAGGAAAGAAGGAAAACAGGTACAAAGGCCTGGAAGCAAGAGACAGCTTGATGTGGTCAGAGAGTGGGAGTGGCTCTGTCTGGCTGATCCTGAGGGCAGGGCAGGAGGAGGCAAGAGATGGGGCTGGTGAGGGAGGCAAGGCTGGTAGAGTTCTGGGGTCCTGTTGGCCATGCTGTGGAGTTTAACTTGCCTGGTGGAGTTCCCAGGAGGTTGACATGTTGTGCGTGCGTGCATGCATGTGTGTGTATATGTGTTAAGGTAATGGGTTAGGGAAGGCTGTGCAGCCTCTCTGCCAGGTGGGTTGACCCCTTAAGAAACTCTTTTTACGAGACCAAAGTGGAAGAAAGAAGACTTCTCTGTAACAAGCCATTTCCTGTGGCTTTTCAAGACCAGGCCAGCCTGGAGCTTAAGCAGACAGAACATGGTCTCCCTAAAGACAGAGCCCGAGTTCTGTCCCCTGAGGATGATTCCTTTGCTTTGCCTTCCTCATTTATTCATTCAGTTTGTCAGTCGGCAACATTCTTGCCACGCCGAGGCTCCTCGCGGGGCCCTGGGAATACGGGGGTGGCTTGGGCACAGCCTTGCCCTTGGGCTCCCAGCTCCCTGGCTGGGCAAAATGCTGGAGCTGCTGCATTTGCATGTGGCCTCCAGGAGCATGGCAGACGTGCTCTGCCTCGGCTCAAGGTGGTGCGGAAGACTTCCGACAGGCAGTGTTACTGCCTTGGTGGGAGACGAGGATGAAGGGCATGTCAGGTGGAAGGAACATCATGTGCAAAGGCTGCAGGCTGTACCTCTGCTCAGACCCGGGTGTGGATGCCTCACCTGAATTCATTCAAGGGCACTCCCGAGTTGTTTGGGAGGCAGGGAGAGGCAGGAGCACATGGAAGGGGTGGGGTACGGGCAGGGACAGAAATCTTGGGCCGTCCCTTGCCTATCCTCCCCAGTGGCTGGTCCCCTAGGATCCTCTTCTTCCTGACAGGGCCTGGCACTCACCGCCTTCTCCAGCCACAGCCATTTAGGAAACACCAATGATTAGCGATCGTTATCATGGTAATTAAAATTCCCTGGGAACAGCTTGGCTAATATCCATCAGTAACTGCAGTCAGGTTGGCCGTGAGCTGAAATCCTAATGGAAACCTCGAAGCAGAGCACAAAGCAGTGCTATACAGGGAGGGTTTCATGCCACCGGCCACCCCTCCAAATGCCGCTGCGTGGGTCTTTTCTTAGTTAACGGCATTTTCAAGGCTGGCCGCTGTCCTGGCCTTATCATTGCAGACCACACGTGGGGAGAGGACTAGGGCTTTGCAGAGTCCCACAGTTTCTCCTGGAAGTGGAGGTTTTCCAATCTGTGGAGGGCTTCTCCTGCTGCTATTCTTGGGGCGGGCCAGGGGTGGGGGGTTCTGGGCCAGGCCTCAAGGGATGGGCCTGGATGCTCAGAGCAGAAAAAAACGGGATTCAAAGTCAAAGCTCCGGTCCTGCATTTTGCAAGGCACGAGAAGGTCTGAGAATGGGCAGGGATTCACGTGGGGGGAGGAGGCACCCCTCAGCCAACTGGGATCCCTCCCACCTCAGCTCAGCAGTCCTGCTCTCCCCTGTGGAAGGCACTTTCCAAAACACTGCGTTTCACACGCTCCTTCCCAGGAGTGCCCTCCACAGTGAGTAAGGCCCCTGCGTGCTCTGGTCACCCCTGCTGTGAGGGCTCAGGAACTGCCGGTCCTTGAGCCGGTCTGGGATCGCTGGCCTTTCTGGTCTTCTGGTCTCTGTCCACTATGGTGGTGTCAGAAGCAGGTAGACCCCAGGCCCCAGGACTGTGAACTAACATGGAATGACTGACCCACTGGACCCCAGGGTAGCCCCATGGGGTCCTCTCCCTGCTGAGCATAAATGTCAGAATGAATTATATGAAAGTTATGGGGGGATTTATAGGTCAAAAATAATTGAATACCAAAAAACCATTGAATGTCTGCATGTTCCTGCAATGGAGCCTAATAACTTTGGATCTTGGGCTCTTTTTCCTATTGTGGGGGAGGCAACAAAGCAAGGTTTTGTTTTAAGATTTTATTTATTTATTTGATAGAGATCACAAGTAGGCAGAAAGGCAGGCAGAGAGAGGGGGAAGCAGACTCCCCACTAAGCAGCCCGATGCAGAGCTCGATCCCAGGACCCTGAGATCATGACCTGAGCCGAAGGCAGAGGCTTAACCCACTGAGCCACCCAGGCACCCAAGGTTTATTGAGCAATAGCAAAGTGATGGTATAAAGCTCCCAGAGAGTGAGGGGACCCAAGAGGGTTGTCATCTTTATCCTGTTTTCTAAAAGCACTTTACTGATCAGTACTTTTTTAAGCATGGGATTGAGGTGGAGGTGGATCATTGCAACAGCAGATGAAGCTGAGGGCCTGGGGCCTGTTGGCTGTGATGAGCCAGGGGACCCAGAGACAGCCTGGGCTGCGGGTGGCACTGGCACTCTAGGAAGAGCTGGGAGTACATAGGGAGGTTTGCAGGAGAATGCTGGACACTGGTATGCCCTGCTGAGTACTTCTTCTTCTTCTTTTTTTTAAGATTTTATTTATTTATTCGACTGACCACAAGCAGGAGGAGCAGGAGAGAGAGAAGCAGATTCCCCACTAAGCAAGGAGCCCCCAACCGTGGGATCGTGCCCTAAGCCGAAGGCAGACGTTTAACTGACCACCCAGGAGAGCCACCCAGGCACTCCTAAACACTTCTTCTTTATCCCTCTTTAATCTGAAACAGTTAATCCACTTCATTAATTACAAGGACTTAGGTGAAACCCTCAGGCCACATCTCTAGGAAGGCGACAGCTGTATGAATTGGGACACTTTCCAGCAAACTACGTATAGCTGCCAGTTCAGCCATGCAGCCTGTGTTTGCTGAGCACCTACTGTGTGTCAGACACGTGCTAGGAGTTCGAGGATACAGCGGTGAGTGCCCTGTCCCTGCGCCCCCTCCTGGATGGTAGAGCCTAGTGGTCTCTAAAAGTGAAAGGACCAGGGGCACCTGGGTGGCTCAGTTGGTTAAGCGTCTGCCTTTGGCTCAAGTCATGATCCCAGGGTTCTGGGATTGAGTCCTGCATCAGGCAGGGAGTCTGATTCTTCTCCCTCTGCCTGCTGCTTCTCCTGCTTGTGCTCTCTCTCTCTGTCAAATAAATAAAATCTTAAAAAAATAAAATGAAAGAATCAGCCAAAAGGCAGACACGACTCAAGTGTCCATCCATGGATGAATGGCTAGATAAAGTGTGGTATAGACCTACCATGGAATACTAGTGTTGAACCTCAAAAAGGAAGAAAATTCTGACACAGGTTGCGACACCTTAAGGATCTTATGCTCAGTGAAAGGCCAGTCACAAAAAGATCAATATCCCACGATTCCATTCATATGAAGTACCTAGAGTCATCAAATTCTTTCTGAGTCAGATTCTCAGAAAGTAGAATGGTGGCTGTCAGGGGCTGGGGGGACAGGGGACTAGGAAGCTGTTGTTCCATGGGTGCAGAATTTCCATTTTACAAGATGAAAGTGCTCTGGAGATGGGTTATACAACATGAATGTGCTTAACACTACTGAATCATACACTTAGAAATGGCTAAGATGGTAAATTTCATGTTATGGATTTATTTTTTAATTTTTTAATATTTTATTTAGTTGATAGTATGCATGAGCAGGGTGGTGGGCAGGGTGGGGTGCAGGGGGAGAACCAGACTCCCTGCTGATCAGGGAGCTGGACAACAAGACAGAGGGCTTGATCCCAGGACCCAGAGATCATGACCTGAGCCCAAGGCAGACACTCAACCAACTGAGCCAACTATGGATATTTTTTAAACTAAAATTAATTTTAATTTAAAACAAAAAAGGAAAGTGAGGACTGTGCACATGCCTGGACCAGAACCATAGTCCCAGCTCTGGAGGAAGAGCTGAGAAGCCCACGATGAGGCCTCAGTGAGGATCAGGCATGCGTCTGGCCCCGTGGAGTCTCCAAACACAGCTCCATATCATCTGTTGGTCTGTCCCACTGAAAGCCACACACCAGTAACACATAAACCTTGTCACTGAGTCACCCTTGGTGTCGTCCCCTCCAGTCCCCTTCAAAGAGGCCCACACAATGTGCCCCAGAGGGGACCGTGGGGCCCCCATCCTCCCTCCTGTGGCACCTAACTCTGGTGGCCTCAGGTCCCGACATGCATGTCCCCCACACCCGCCAGCCAGTGGGAACTGCTCTGGGCCGGTCCCCAGACCAGACCCTAGATCTCACCAGGAAATGTAGTGCAGGCTTCCCAGCCTGAAGGCATTTAGCACTCCACTGGAGACTCAGCTCTTCTTCCTGGAGGGTGGTCTGGCAATGGATGTCCCCATCTAAACTTAGACACATGCCTTGACCCAGCAGATCCACCCCCAGGGTGTTTTGGTTATACCCATTATGGGTGTAAGGCCATAACGGACACCTGACTGATGTGTTTGCAAAGATGATCACTGCAGCACTGTTCACAAGAGTGAAACTTTGGAAACCAGGTAAATGTCTACCAGTGGAAGGCTGGTTTAGTTAGGTTTCATAAATCCAAACTCTGAAGCCATGAAAAAGGGGTGGGGGAGACACAGAACAGTTGCTCTGATACAGGGCTAGGTGGGAGGCAAACACAGGGTGCGTCTACACGATCCTTCAGAACAAATTGTGTACGTGCCTGGGGCATACAGTTGGTTCTTGAGGGCTTGCTCCATTCGGTCCCCCTGAGGCCCAGACCATGTTGGGGGGCAGGAGGCCTGTATGCTCAGGGGAGGGCAGGCAAAGCAGAGGCAGAGTGAGCCCCTCACTGGCCACCTGTGGCCTCTTGGGCTTGGGCCTGTGTTCTCAGGAACCACGTAGCAGCTCCGCCGAGACAGGGTGGCCTTGGCAGCCACTGCTTGAGCCCCTTCCCTCTGCCTGTATGGCAGCTCCCTCCCCTCAAGGCGCCCAGTCTGCTGGACACTCAGTCCCGGATGAGGTCTGCCCTGCTGAGGCTTTACTCACCACTTAGCCACACTTAGTGAGCATCTACTTTGCATCTGTAAACCGTTGGGATGAGACTCTGGGGCCTCCACTGTGGAACAGAGGCCAGTAGAATGAGGGCTGACCTTGGGCAAGTTGCTTAAGTTGTTGGAGCCTCAATTTTCCCATCTGGAAAGTGGGGATAGTAACAAAGCTTCTTCAAAGAACTTATCACCAGTTGCCTCTGGCAATGGGGAGGAGACTTTAATTTTACACCACGTCAATTTTAGACTATGTGTACACGCTCTCAATTCAAATAAATACTGTAGGAGGGCTGTGAGAGGATCAGAAAGGGTTTTTTAAAGGGGACTCCACGGGCATTCATCTTACCAGATGGATTCTATGTTATTCAAGAGCCACACGAAAGCACGCCCTTCTGCAAGGGTACTTGGGAGGGAAGGGTGAGTGATTCGAGCCAGGGACAGGGTTGGGACTCAGTGGCCCCAGGCCTGGCACTTTGGAACATAAGAGATGACTCATGATAGCTGAGTGATTTCAGTACTGCACAGTTAGGTGCCGAGTCTGTGCAGACCAATTACCCAGGTTGAGCTTCTCTAGGAAAACCTGTTGAGTAGATTTTAAGTGGGAAGCACTGTATGTTCTTTGGCTCTGTTGGAGAACCCTATGTACTTTGGTATCTTAAAGGCTCTGAGAAATCCTGCAGTAATGCTTTGTTTAACCTAGTGCTTCCCAAGTGTACATGATTAGGAACTTTTTTTTTTTTTTTTTGCTCCAGCCTGTGTTAACAACCCATAGAACTAAGGTACAGAGGAGGCTTGGGGATTAGGAAACTGTCCTAGAGAAAATCAGGGCAGCCTCTGTCCTTCTGATTTTAAAAAATTCTCTCTTCTGAGGGGTGCCTGAGTGGCTCAGTTAGTTAAGCGTCCAACTCTTGATTTTGGCTCAGGTCATGATCTCGGGGTTGTGAGACGGAGCCTGCTGTGGAGCTTGATTAAGAGTCTCTCTCTCCTCTCCCTCTACCCCTCCCCACTCCCTCTCCAATAAGTAAATTACTCAGGAACTTGGTTCACTGGTTTTAGGATATCCTTGTCTGTCAGATGAGAGGAAGAGGGTGGCAGTGATGGCCATAAGCATCACATCTGTCTGGTGGCATCTTACATTCATTCCAGAGTCTGGTCCTTGTGGCTGCCCTGTGAGACAGGCACTCTTCCTACATTCCACCTCCTGGTGATGAAACTGGGAATCTGGAAGGTCCATGTGTCCCTATCTCACAGTGGCCCAGTGACAGATCCAAGGTTTGGACCCCAGCCGTCTGCTCTGAGAAGTCTTCTCTGAGAAGGTCATGTTCCTTCACACTCTCCCCCTCCTCTTACTGAATACCCTGAATGTATATCCTTCAGTGGAAAAGAGATCAGGGAATACTTGACATTTCTTGAAATAGGCATGGAGAGTTCGATGACTGTATCTCAGTGCTGCTAGGAATTCCAACCTGGGACTCTCTGAGGTTGGGGCCCTCCCTGCACTGGCACAGAGACCGCCTCATCCCCAGGGAGCTCTCCAGGACAGCTTCCAGTATTGCACCGTCCCCCAGCCCGGCCCTTCTCCAAGCTTCCTGCCACTCGCTCTGCCCCAGAGCCTCGAGGGAAGGGGCAGAGGGGAGGAATGCAGGTAGCGTATGGAGCACCTTCTGGGTGCCCACAGCACAGAGCCCTTTCCAACAGGAGAGGAGGGCGGGCCAGTGTGGGAGCGCAGTACAGGGAGGGCTGCCCTGCGTCTCTTGCTCTAAGCAGATGTCACCCCTGCCAGGTCTGGAAGAGGTCGGGGGCCTGGTTCTACAAAGGGCTCCCCAAGTACATCCTGCCGCTGAAGACCCCCGGCCGGGCCGATGACCCCCACTTCCGACCTCTGCCCATGGAGCCCACCGAGCAAAAGCCCAGAAGCACTGAGACTAGTCGTGTCTACACGTGGGCCCGAGGGAGAGGTAAGTCCCCTTTGCTGCCTGTCCCAAGATAGCAGCTGTCACAATCCCGCCGTCAGCCAGCTGGGCAGTGCCACGGCACCAGGCCGGCGTCTGCCACACCTGCGAAGGGCTCATCCTGGCACATTGTTCCTCCCTGGGCCCTCAGCTTGCCACCCATGCCCGCGTGGGCAGCTGGACCTTAGCACAGGGATCGCTTGGAGCAGGGGGTCCATTGGGGGGCCATTTCACAAACAAAGGCTCCTTTGGGGCTAGGGATGCAGTGAGCGCTATGGATCTTCGCAAAGTATGAAAATGCAGCTTTCCGAAGCTGGCCTGTACCATCTCTTCTCGGCGCTTCTGTTGCATCTCAGGAAGGGAGGACTCCTGGCTTCCCTGGTCCTAATGAGCAAGATGACTGTGCCAGGGCCCTCTGGGTCATGTGGAAGCTGCACTGCTGTGGCAGCCGGCCAGGTGGCCACCGTCGGAAGGGAGCTCAGCCCCACTGGTGGTCACAGTACCTGGTATGGTAGATGGTCCTCCCCAGTTTGCAGGATGCTTTAATGCTCGTGATCTTCATTTTTAAAATTCCCGGTCTCACATCAGGCTCCAGAGGTGATCAGGGTGGGTATTTAAGCCCTGTTTTAGAGACGTGTAGCCTGAGGCCCAGAGAAGAGGTTGCACTTACTGAGCTGCTGTATGGCTGAGATGGGACCAAAAGGCAGGGTCTTATCCTCTGTGCTCTCGCTCCTTCTGGCCTAAAGGGTCCAAGTTTAGTGTCCGCGTAGATGTGGCAGCTGTTTTTGTGGGGCTCTTAAAGATCTTTGTGTTTGGTTTAAGACCTGGCATCTATCTTTATATCATTTGGGCTTTTTTCCCCTTGTTGCAAAATCAAGGTGTGTTTATTACAAAATGTTGAAGGCTGCCAAGTGATATCCTGTGGAAAGTAAACGTCAGCTGTAGGTCATCCTGTCCAGCTATGACCGGCATTAACAGCAGGGCCTCTGTTCTCCTGAAACCCTCTCCGAGGCGTCCCCTGCCTCTTTGTCCAGAAGGCCTTCCTCGCAAATTCTGCTGGCCTCTGTTTGCACTTCTCCTTCCCACAAGTTCGCCATCACTGCTGCAGCAAAACCCTTGTAGGGACCGTGGGCAAGGGCAAGCGTCCCCTGGGCAGGTGGGCGGGGGCACAGGCTGTGTGGGACTGGCCTCAGGGAGGAGCCCAGAATGGGGTTTTCTGGAGAAGTGGCTCCCTCCTCCACTCGGTCCCTTTTCCACCCTCCAGCTGAGGCTTCCTCCTGCCCCTGCTCTGTTCGGGGCACACCTGTGTCCTTTGGGGTGATGGAGGAGTTACAGCTGGGGAGACAGAATGTTGTTCTGAGTGGGCCCCAGGGGCCCTCACTGCCCTGTGTGCGCGAGCATCCATGCGGGGCACACGTTCACACACACTCATGTGCTCACGCACACCCCTGGGAAGGACAGGGCCTCCCTCCCCGCAGTCACGCAGACACAGATGGCCTTTTGATGATGTGGGTGAGGAGGCCGGCGGCCCACACACGCGCAGGTGGCATGGTTTATTAACTGAGTTTGCACTGTGGCCAGGCCGGACCATGTGGAAGTCCTCCAGGTGAACTTGGGCTCCGTCTGCAGACTGGGTCAGAAGCTTCCAGGGTTCTGGAGCAGGAGGCAGCACATCCTTTGTGCAGACCCCGGGCCAGGCATGTTGCAGTTCTGTGATGATCCCCATTTTAGTGACGAGCAGGAAGGGGGGTCCAGCCAGATGACTTATGTGTCTTTCCCATGGGCAGCAGAAAGGTGACAGTTGCTGGCTCCAGGCTGGTTGGGGAGGCCCAGAGGGTATCTGCATACATGCAGAGAGGGGGTACACTGGGGGGTGCATGGAGTACGTGGTGTGGGCAGGCCTGCACTTGAGAAAACCCACAGTCGAGAGGGAGGAAGACTAGGAGCTGGTGGACGACATGGAGGAGGCACCGCTGGGGAGGGAGGACGAAAGCTCAGAGGCTCTGCACCAGGAGTTTGCAAGGAGGAGGTCACAAGCCTGATCCTATGGTTGTCCTCTTTGAGGAGCTTCTGCAGAGGTGGGATCTGTGCTTTCTGATTGAGTTTGGTTCCTCTGGCCATTGCAGACCCTATTGTGTACTCACAGAGGAATTCGGGTGGCTGTTGGACCCCTGTGGGAGACTGGAAGCCCAGGCCACCTGGAATCATCCTTGTGATGGGCCTGGGCCTGGGACGAGGGGAGGTCAGCCCCACACTAGCCCTTCTGTGACTTCCTGGTGGTGTAGCGGTCTGAAGGTCAGGCCTGTGGCAGCCCCACACTAATGCTCTGCCTTGCCTGTCTGGAAGCCTCCCGAGCTGCCAGGGGCTACTGCCTCAGTCCCAATTCCTTCTCAAGCTGGTCTCCAGGCTGTCAGACTCCTGGCAGCAGACAGACCCTGGCCAGCAGCCTTGGGAGTCTGGCATAGGGACCTCATAGGACCTTTCCAAACCGCTGACAACTGGAGAACCAATTAACATTTTTCCAGCTCCAGGAGTGGCTTCCCCTCCCCAGGCCTACCATCAGCCATACCCAGGTGCCTAGCAGTTGGTTGTGGTCAAAACTATAGTTTGTGGGCCAAGTGAGAGCCTGTGTGGTAAGCCTAACCCTTAGAGCACCCCATTCAACCCAAACTGAGCTCAGGGCCAGGCAGAAGTAGAGGGACCAGCACTGGGGTGGGGACCCCCCGCCACCATACTGGAAGCTGCATACGGGCAGGGCCATGTCTGTCCTGAATAGGCCAGTTCCTTACTACCTAGCATGGGAGAGGGATGGGATAGAGGCTTCTTAGGTAAAAGAGTGGATGGATGAATGAATGAACTACCCATACCCCACCCAGGATATTTGAAAAACTGTGGAAGGATTTTCTCTAGGGCCTGCAGGCTCCCCCGGGTCACAGTTCTGTTGGACAATCCCAAGAGAGACTTGCAGACTATGAAAACCACCCCCACTCTCATGAAGCATCTCCCCTCATGAAGCAGAGCCTCTGCCTCTGGAAACCCCAGGACCATCATCCCCCTCCTGCCCCACAGTCCCTGCTTCCCAGCATGAAAGCTGATCCTAGGGAGCACCTGGGGGGCTCCATCGGCTAAGCATCTCCTCAGGTTGTGGTCTCAGGGTTGTGGGATCAAGCGGGGAGTCTGCTTCTTCCTCTCCCTCTGCACCCCCAACCCCACTCATGTGACCTCTCTCTCTCACTCTAGCTCTGTCTCTTAAATAACTAAATAAAATCTTAAAAAAAAAAAAAAAAAAAAAGCTGCTCCTGGCATCAGATGCTCCCTCTTCTCTTCCCCTACCCCTGTTCCTCTATATCTCTCTCCCTCTCTCACCCCCCCCAAATACATAAATAAATCTTAAAAATGGTACCTGTTTGGTGCTTGCTTCATACACTAAAAATTACCTGTTTGAACCTATTCCCCATTTTTTATTAAGTGGTTTATTTTCTCGTATCGATTTGTAGGTGCTGCTTGTATGTTAGGGATGGTAGATGGCTGGCAAATGCTTTCCTCCTTGACTTTCCATTTTGTTTGACCTTGGTCTTTACTCATAGTATTTTGCCATTCAAAACCTGTTTCTCCTCGGGGCCCCCGGGTGGCTCAGTTGGTTAAGTGGCTGCCTTCGGCTCGGTTCGTGATTCCAGGGTCCAGGGATCGAGTCCCGCATCAGGCTCCTGGCTCAGCAGAGAGCCTGCTTCTCTCTCCCCGCCCCGCCACTCTGCTTACTTATGCTCTCTCTCTAGCTCTCTAAAAATAAACAAATAAAATATTTTTTGAAAAAAACTGTTTCTTCTCATTTTTGTGAAGTCAAGTATGTCTTTTGTTGGCTTTGTGGTTTCTAGGTTTCCTGTCTTGCTTTAAAATGTCTTCCTCGGGACACCTGGGTGGCTCAGTTGGTTAAGTGGCTGCCTTCGGCTCAGGTCATGATCCCAGCGTCCTGGGATCCAGTCCTGCATCAGGCTCCTTGCTCAGCAGGGAGTCTGCTTCTCCCTCTGCCTCTGCCTGCCACTCTTTCTGCCTGTGCTCGCTCTCTCTGACAAATAAAATCTTTAAAAAAAAATAAAATAAAATGTCTTCCTCTCCAAGGTTAAAAACAAATATATGCTAAATAAAAAATTTAATATGAGAATAAAAGGAAATTGCTTAAATATGATACAACTACCAAGGAAGAAAAAAAAATCTGATACCAAATATTACATTCACTGATAAAGAACCGAAGCCATGCTCTATCAAAATGCAAATCAAGACTACCCCTATCAGGGCACCTGCGTGGCTCAGTCCGTTAAGTGGCTGCCTTTGGCTCAGGTCGTGATCCTGGAGTCCCAGGATCAAGCCCCAAAGTCAGGCTCCCTGCTCAGTGGGAGTCTCCTTCTCCCTCAGCCCTTCACCCTGCTCATGCCCTCTCTTGCTCTCTTTAAAAAAACAAACAAACAAACAAACAAATTAAAAAAATCAATTGACAGTGTTTTGTAGTATTTAACTAATGAAATAAGGCAAGAAAATAATCTGTTGCTATTGGAAAAGAGAAAAAATTATATTATTTGCAGATGATGTGACTGTATACTAAGAAAACCCAAGAGAGCCTGCTAAGACAACCCATTGGGATTAATAAGACAATTTGGGAACTGACAGGATGCAAAGTAAATTGATAGTTCACACACCAAAAAAAATTGATGGTTTTACTCTCTGCTAATTAGAAGGAACAATGGAGAAATTCACTCATAATTGCAGCAAAAATTATAAACTACCTAGAAGTGATTATAAAATTAAATAATTATAGAACCTTATAAATTATAAACCTTCTATAAAATTATAGAACCTTTTTACAGGACAAAAAAAGCAAGAGACAGGCAGACAAAGATCTGGATCCCTCCAAATTAATAAATGTAATGATTCCTATCTGATTTCCCAGTGGAGTTTTTAGGAAGGAACAGATTCAGACATTTCTCTTATCCACTGGATAAACAAAACATGGTTTAATCATACAGTGGAATATTATTCAGCCTTAAAAAAGGAATGAGCTGCTGACATAAGCTACACCATGGATGAACTGCACACTCTCTGCTAAGTGAAAGATGCCAGAGACAAAGGTCATACAGTTGTATCACTCTGATTATAGGAAATGTTCAGAACAGGCAAATCCATGGGGCACCTGGGTGGCTCAGTTAGTTAAATGTCTGCCTTCGGGTCAGGTCATGATCCCATGGTCTTGGGATCGAGTCCCAAGATGGGCTCCGTGTTCAGTGGGGTGTCTTGCTTCTCTCTCTCCCTCTGCCACTCCCCCTGCTTGTGCTCTCTTGCTCACTT
>PISX010007825.1:0-86366 GCA_004024625.1 Mellivora capensis
TTCTCTCTCTCTGACAAATAAAATCTTAAAAAAAAAAAAAAAAAAAAGGACAGCATTTCTCAAACTTGTTGGTGCCAGGACCCCCTTACACTCTTGTAAATCATTGAGGACCCAAAGAGCTTTTGCTTATCAGAGTTAGAAATCTCGTGAAAAGTGACTACAGTAAACCTAGTTACATGATAAAAACTTAGTTTAAAAAGTAATTGTCTTCTTTTAAAAAAAAAAAAAAAAAAAAAGGGACGCCTGGGTGGCTCAGTTGGTTGAGCCGCTGCGTTCGGCTTGGGTCATGATCCCAGCGTCCTGGGATCGAGTCCCACATCAGGCTCCTTGCTCGGCGGGGAGTCTGATTCTCCCTCTGCCTGTGCTCCCTCTCTCTCTCCCTCTCTGTCTGACAAATAAATAAATTAATTAAAAAAAATAATTGTCTTCTAAGGCAAAAAATATAATGAGTGGCAAATACATAAGTGGCAAATACATAATGTTTAGCTTGATAGAAAGATAGCTAGATTTTCCTGTCAGCTTTGAATTCAGGGGCAAGTATGTTGTTGTAGTTGAAGTATGTAAAGAAAACCTGGCCTCATACAAACAGGTAGTTAGAAAGGGGAGAAGTTATCTAATTGCTTTTTCAGTTACTTGTGGATATTCTTTAACATACACCAAAACTTGACAGGTAGGTGGTTTTTTAAAGATTAGTCACAACATGGGACTTGAAACCATAGCAATGAGCTTTCCATACCGTGTCACATTTGAATATACTGATGTTTCTTTCACCTTTTAGCCTGTGCATGGTTTTTTATAACAATATGCATTGGTTATTTGGAAAATATTCGTTCCCTGAACTGTACTGGTCTTCCAGACTCATTGCATGCTATCCAAAAATCACATTCTTTAATATTATCACTAATCTCATTAGAAAAATCATTATGTATTGAGAAGCATAGAGCTCATGGTGGTGGATACCAAACTTTATGTTAAATACCAAGTTTTCCAAAATAGTAATTTCCCTGAAAGTTGAATTTTTATTACTGGCAATAAAATGACTACTTCCTTGAGGGGCGCCTGGGTGGCTCAGTTGGTTAAGCATCTGACTCTTGATTTCAGCGAAGGTCATGATCTCAGGGTCATGGGATTGAGCCCCCCCCCCCTTTTGCACGCACAGCAGGGAGTCTACTTGAGATTCTCTCTTTCCCTCTCCTTTAGCCCCTCCCCCTGCTCACACTTTCTCTCTCTCTGTAAAATAAATAAATCTTAAAAAAAAAAAAAAAAGAAATGATAGGCACACTTAGTTCATTTTCAAGTGTATGTTTGCCAAGATGTCCACATCCAAATACCCATAGTTTGTCAGTCATTTTTTTACGTAAAAATGATGTTCCATGAAAAAAAGTTGGCTGGTTTTAACTCACAACTCCAAGAACCACCCAAGTGCTTTTCCTTAAGGCAGTCATTGTTTTGTCAGTATGCACTGCTAACATTTTGTATGTGCCTCCCATTTTATCACACAGAATAGTAAAAAGGTGTATATCCAATAGTCAAAAGATCTAGTAAATTTAATAATTTTTACTTTTTCATCTGCGTATCACTGGCTCACTGTTTGCTGCAGCATCAGCTCTTTTACCCCTTGTTGCTTTTGCACAGTTGATGCACACGTTAGCATGGTAGGGGACAAAAGGCAAATGGCATCTTCTTGTTATTATGAAAATTGTTTTGCCCTCATGAGCCTGACGGAAAGGGTCTTTTGAGACTCAAGGTCCATGAAATGCTTTGAGAACTGCCAGCTTAGAAGGGAACTAGGGAAAAAATCAACAGGAATTCATTTTATTTTTCTAATAAGAGGGAAAAAAAAAAAGGCAGAAAGACAGGCAGAGAGAGGGAAGCAGGCTCCCCGCTGAGCAGGCAGCCTGTTGCAGGGCTCAGTCCCAGGACCGTGAGACCATGACCTGAGCCAAAGGCAGAGACTTTGTTAATTTTACTCTCTGTAGAGTAGAACTTGGATTCATCTGGCTCTCATTTTTAAAGCTTTAAATCAGGAACTTTTCTAAGCACAATGTATAATTTAAGTATAACTGCCCAGGGTCTGAGAGGGCAGTTCCTCTCCCTCTCTGTCAACATCAACAGTATACTGTATCCTGTAATGTCAGGAGAACAAAGATGGGTTAGATTGACCCCGCATTCGAGGATCAAGCAGGGAAGGGTATAAACGTGAACAAATGCATAACACTACGTAATGTTATAACACATGTTATAATAAAGATAGGAGCCCAAATCCAGAAATTCCAGAGGACGGACTCTGCCCAGATGAGTAAGGTTAAGGAATTGCCAAGCAGAGGAGATAGAGCTTAGGTTAGAAGAAACTCAAGAGGAAATATAATTTTTCTCCTAGAGCTTTTTTATACAGATGTAATTTACAAAATCTTCCAAAGTTAGGAAAAAGGAATCCGTGGTAGGGAGTATGCAAGCTGTGCGTGTTAGTGGGTGCAGTGGTGTGGGGAAGGGGAGACTAGGATGGAGGAGGGGATTCTGCTTTGTACCTTAATAAACGTCTGTACTGTTCGAATATTTCACCATGAGCATAGACTTATTTTTTAAAGATTTATTTATTTTAGAGAGAGAAAGAGTGAGAGTGCAGGGAGGAAGGGCAGAGGAGAGGGAGAGAAACCAAAACAGACTCCGCACTGAGCACAGAGCCCGACTCGGGCCTCATCTCACGACCCTGAGATTAGCACCTAAGCTGGAACGAAGAGTTGGATGCTTAACCGACTGCACCACCAGGCTCCCCTATTTTATTTTGTTAAACCTAGTTCATTCTAAAAGCTAGTGAAGAAAAGGTAATTTAATCGTCAAAAGTATCTTATTTAAATGCCCACCTTTGCATTAAATGTTTGTGTGTTTATTAGGGAAGGTTGGAGTATGGCAGGAGACAAAAGCAGCAGAAGATCCTAAATATATGAATTTCCCAATGGCATTTATATGAAGTGTTTATCATATAGTTATAAAATTCTTAAAAGCACTTTACTTACTTTTAAAATACATTTTATGTGAATATACACATATGTACTTAAAACTATAATATGGAATTTTATACTAGAAATTTATATTTTGTACATGTATCTATACAGATTTATATATAAATATCTATATGTCTGTGTGTATATATATAAATAGAGGATGACCATTCTATTTCCCCTTGTACTGAACAAGTATGTACCTGTTTCTCTGGCACGGATGTTAGTTGCATCCCTTTTCTCTCTAAAGTGTCCTGTTTTAGATGCTGAATTATGTGTTCACCCTGTATTTTTACATATATATATATTTCTTTATCATTAAATGTATGACTATGTACATATTTTTATATAGCATATGCTCATGTATTTATAAAGTCACATGTTTATTTGTACATACATGTGAATACATGCATATGTGTATTGATGTAGTAAGAAGGTATATGTTAAAGGCTATTTGTAGCTTAAATACAAACTCAGGAAACAGTTACATAAGTCAGGCAACCACTATTATCTAATTACAAATTATTTTAAAAGAAATGTAGGCCCACCAAAATTTTTGCATCTGTAACATTTTTATTCAACTTTTTCATGCTTATCTATTCCATCGTGGTGATATTACTGAGAATAGTGAGTTTATTGCATGAAACTTGCTTTAGAAAGTTACATGTGAATTAAATCTCATCCTCCCATTTTATATTTATTTTCCTGAGGTCTTTCATGGGATTTCCATTGGCAAAAACTCCTAAAGCTTCAGTATTAAGTTACTCTCTGTAAAGAAATATAGTAGAGGAGGTCACTTTAACTTTTTTAAGTGAAGAATACTATTTTTGCTGAGGATGACTGCCCCCCAACACAAAAAAGCTCATTTACAAGTCTTAATTTTAATTTTGGAGATATCTTTAAAGTAAGTATGTCTGATAAGATCTGTGGGTCTAATGTTATTTCACATGCTGTTCTTATCAGTCGCAACAGAGGAAACCAGCTAAAGGGGCCAAAGCTGGTCATGTGACAGAGAGAAGCCACTTGGCGGTAAATGCCTGGGCCAGCAGCATGTGACTACAGGTGACCGTGATGAGGGGACTACAGCTACCAGGCACCCCTCCTTCTGGCCAGGCAGGCAACAACCATTGTTTCCCACTCTTACTGTTCAAGAAAAGATACATTGATTTTATGTTAAATCTTACTCTTTTCAGCATTAGCCCAGTTTTTCAGAAACATGGTTCCAAAGACCAGGTTGGCCAGACAAAACCTGTGGGAACCAGATTTGCCTGCAGTCCTCTGGTCTGCAGACTTCAGACTCATTTCTCAATTGCCCTTTGGACGTGTAGGATGTGGCTTCTAGCTGTAGCAGCTTCTGAGATGACCAGGTGACTATGGTCGGGGAGGCAGTTCACGTGGCAGGCTCTGGTAGCCTGGAGAACTGGGTCCTAGAGTCTGAAAGATGTCAACGTGCATCTTCAGCAACTTCCGTTGCTTCTCCAGTCTGCATTTGCAGATCGGGACTCTTTATTTAATTTTTTAAAAGATTTTATTTATTTATTTGACAGAGAGATCACAAGTAGACAGAGAGACAGGTAGAGAGAGGGAAGCAGGCTCCCCGCCGAGCAGGGAGCCCAATGCAGGGCTCAGTCCCAGGACCGTGAGATCATGACCTGAGCCAAAGGCAGAGACTTAACCCACTGAGCCACCCAGGCGCCCCGGGACTCTCTTTTAAACTCTTACACTGACTCTTGGATTATAAAGTTCTTGAGGGCATGAAACTCTGTGCCTCCTTCTGAGTGAAATTCTCTTTCCCCCTTTTGTTTCTTTCTGCAGAGCTAAATTCCACCCTCAAGATCCAGTAAATGGCGCTTCCTCCTAAAGAGCTTTGCCGAGCTCCTCCCTATGCCTTCCGTCACCCCCACTCCCAAGCTGCTCCCCAGAACTCCCACTGTGTTCTCTTCACCTGCCTGCCTGTTTGCATGATCCCACACACACATTGTGTCTGTGTTATGTGGCGTTTCATAAACACATCTTACTTCCCTTGCTATACCACAAAACTTTGAAGGCAGAATTTTTATTTCTTTTATGGCAATGGGGTTTTATTGTCAGCCGCCTGGGCCTGGTTCTACCTGGTTGATAAAAACTACTTGAGGCGCCTGGGCAGCTCAATTGATTAAGTGTCTGACTCCTGATCTCATCAGGTCTTGATCTCAGATTGGTGAGTTTAAGTCCTGTGTTGGGCTCCATGCTGGTATAGAGCCTGCTTCAAAACAAAATAAAACAAAGCAAAAAGCTACTTTGAAGAGCCTCTGAGACAAGGTGGGAAACTTGTGTCTTTTGAATTTGGTATCACATGAATATATTCTTTATTTACTAAATAAATATAAATATAAAAATGCATATGGATTCCAGGGTTTGGGCCTGGCTGTTCTAAACCAGAATTTCTGTGGGAGCAGGGGAGAGGGAAATCTATAAACCTGTACTATTCTAAAGCTTCCCAGGTGATTTCGATATATAGCCAGGGTTGGGAACTACTGTCTCAAAGCACAGAAGAGGTATTCAGGAAGCATCTGTTCAAAGGAAGAATGAACTCTTGTCTACCTGTAACATTTAGCCTGATGCCTTGTACTTAACAGTTGTTCCATAGATATTGGTAGAGGAAATGAAGGCCTATTTTGAGTTCAGATACCAGCCCCCCATCCCACTTAGCTGGGGTGGGGCCATGTATGTGCCCCCACCCCATGCTCCATCCGGGCAGATGGGCAGCTTCTCAGCTGGACCGTGGATGGCCAGCTGGCCCCTCCCTCTGATCCTTCCAGCACACTGCAGTCTGAGCGATCGGGTGTGTGTTTGTTTCAGCTCAAATCTGGTTATGACTTTCAGTGGTTCCCTCTTACCTACAATATAAAATTTACTGTTAGGAGTACTTTAAAGCCTTTAGGATCTGGTCTGACCCTTCCTTCCCTGGCCCCTGTCATTCAGCATCAAGATACTGATGCCTGGCACTGCTGAGGACACCAGGGACAGAGCAGTGTGCACACCCTCCCCTACCATCACACAGACCCACTTCCTAGTCCCCGAGTGCAGTCTACCCTTTTCTCATTTTGCGCTTGCTTTGCCCACGGTGTTCCTTCTGCTTAGAATGCCTTCCCCACACCCCTGTTTTACTTATTGATTGATGTCAAGCTTTCTAGGGCCCCTATAAATAATAAGTTGGCACTTCATCGTTTAATACTTGGTACATACCTTTAGTGTAAGGCCTACCATTACAGAGTCCAATTATTAGTTGACAGTTCTCTTTCTTCTCCTCGACTCTGAGCTCCTTGAGGACAGAGACTTATCTCACATGCTTCAGTTTCTCCAGCTCTGAGTCCTGTGTCTGACCGTGTTAGGCATTAACATATGTGCTGGGTAGAATTGACACAAGAATTAAGTTTTTATATATGTGCCAAGAAGGCACATCTAAGTGCTACACAGTCACTACGCTTTTAAAAGGATTCCTGCCACACAATGGTAGATAGTCCCCCTTTTGAACAGTGTCATACTTGGATATTCCAGTTAGGGGGATGTTCTAATGACATATAAAATGATACTTCCTTTTCTATGTGTTATTCTGTGAATATGATTAAGATATTCTTAAATGTTAACAGTTAGCCTTTTACTAACCCTCCTAAACCGAACATTCTAAGCAAAGAATCATGCCTTCCTAGAGAAGTGAGTGGGGCTTATCTTTGAGCACCTCGGAGTATTAGCCTGATGTGAAATACTGTTCCCCAAGTGGAGGTGGGGCCTCGTGGGAGTTTCAGAATGCTGTGAACTGGAGTGTTTTGGAAGAAGCAGTAGTTTTGAGGTGGAAGGACAAAATAGATGTCAGCATGGAACTAAGTCAAGATGGAAACCACCATTTAAAACCATAGTATGTCTTTTGCCAGATCTGAAACTACCCAGTCAGCTGGATAAAGAATGGAAATAATGTACGGGCTTCAGAAAAGCCAAACAGATGAGAATAAATGAGTTAGGAGAAAAAAGTAGATTCTGCGGGGGCCCAGAGCAGACACCCCAAGGGGGCAAAAGAGGCATCAGCCAAATATGTCATTGATCTATAACCAGTGAAGGACAAAGTCCCGCTGTCTGTTCAGGGGTGTAGAGGAAGCTGTAGATTCCAATTCATTTAATTCCTTTTTATTCCTAGTTGTAACTCCTTCACACTTCTAGGAAAGATTCATAGACTATTACAACTAAAGGCAGGGTAAATAAGAGTAGAAGAGGTAATGTTTCATAAAGAAAATGAGACAGTAGTCACTCCAGAAACCCAGGGTAACAATGGCTACAACCAGTGATGTTGAGAGTTAGTTCGAAGTTTCTTTGTCTTGAGAACAGAAGAATTTGTTAGTAGTAATGTAGTTTTTCCTGTGGCTAGATGAGATCAAAGAATTAATCAAATGGATCCTAAAGTATAAAGGATACTAAATAACATAATGGGCACAGTTATAATAGCTTTAGAAAAGGGTAAAAAGAAATTCATTCTGTGGCCATCTGGTCTCCACAACTGAATGAATGCCATGGGTTAAAGGTAGGACTCCCATGCTCCGAAGACCTTGCCACTGGGAGCCAAAGAGGTATCTTCAAGCTCTGCCGCTTTCCTGACATCACTTGACAAGAGAGAGAGGCTGGATGAATAGCTGCTCAGTATGACCTTTAGACCAGAGGGAGATTTTTGGTTTTAGCTGCAGGAGTGATCTGTTAGTGTATAGTGAAATTAGTTTAGTGAGTTGTCATTAACATTTTTTAAATGAGAGACTGGAAGAGGACAAAATACATTAAATGTAGTACATGCATTAAGGTTAAGTTTTAATTTTTGTGTCTTAGTCCCTATGTACCATGTATTTCTTAAATAATATTGATATTAAATATAAATATATATTTATAAATATATATATAACTATATATATAATCTTAATATTCTATCCCTCATTAAAATATTAGTTGGTAGGCTCTGGGCATCCCAGGCTTATGGTATAAAATATATAGGAAGAATAATAAGAATTAGGCTCTAGGAAGAACAGAGATAAAATCCTTGAACCAGAACAAGAGCCACTGTGCCTTTAAATTGTGCTAATTTAAGAACATGTGACTAGGGACTCCTGGGTGGCTCAGTTGGTTGGACGACTGCCTTCGGCTCAGGTCATGATCCCGGAGTCCGGGATCGAGTCCCGCATCGGGCTCCCAGCTCCAGGGGGAGTCTGCTTCTCCCTCTGACCTTCTCCTCGCTCATGTTCTCTCTCATTGCCTCTCTCTCAAATAAATAAATAAAATCTTTAAAAAAAAAAAAAAAAGAACATGTGACTAGACTCAGTATTTTTTATTGAAATATAATTAATACACAGTGTTATATTAGTTTCAGGCATATAATGATTGAACAATTTGATACATTGCTCAGTCCTCCCCACAATAAATATATGCTTGATCCCCTTTATCTAGTTCACCCCTCCTCCCACCCATCTTCCCTCTGGTAACCATCCGTTTGTTCTCAGTACTTAAGCACGTCTGGTTTTTGTCTCTCTTTTTTCCCCCTTTGTTCACTTGTTTTATTTCTTAAATTCCACATGTGAGTAAAATCATATGGCATTTGTTTTCTCTGCCTGATTTCACTTAGCATCATACCCTTTCAGTCCATCGATGTTGTTGCAATGGAAACATTCTTTTTTATGGCTGAGTAATATTCCTGTGTGGGGGTGTCTATGTGTGTGTGTATCACATCTGTTTTATCCTTTGTCTGTCAGTGGGCATGTGGGGTGCTTCCATATCTTGGGTGTTGTAATAGTGCTGCCTTAAACATAGGGGTGTATATATCTCTCCAAATTAGTGTTTTCATTTTCTCTGGGTAAATACCCAATAGTGGAATTACTGATGGTGGGACAACTGGACAGCTACATGCAAAACAATGAAGCAGGACCACTTTTTTATACCACACACAGAAATAAACTCAAGATGGATTAAAGACCTAAATGTGAGACCTGAAACCTAAAAATCCTAGAAGAGAGCATAGGCAATAATTTCTCTGACATCAGCCCTAGAAACATTGTTCTAGATATGTCTTGGGCAAAACAACTATTGGGACTCACAAAAATAAAAGGCTTTCACACAGCAAAGGAAACGATCAACAAAACAAAAAGGTAGCCTACCAAATGGGAGAAGATATTTGCAAATGATATATCCAATAAGGGGTTAATATCCAAAATATATAAATAATTTATACAACTCAACACCCAAAACCCACAAATAATCCAATTAACAAATGGGCAGAGGACTTGAATAGACATTTTTCCAAAGCAGACATAAAAGGTGGCCGACAGACATAGGAAAAGATGCTCAACATCACTCATCATCAGGGAAATGCAAGTCAAAACAACAATGAGATAACCACCTCACACCTATTAGAATGGCTAAAATCAAAAAGATAAGAGATAACAAGTGTTTATGAAGGGTTGCCTTCATAAACACTTGTTTGTGTTTATGGGCACAAGGGAGCCCTTGTGCACTGTTGGTGGAATGTGAATTGGTACAGTTACTATGGAAAACAGTATGGAGATTCCTCAAGAAATTAAAATGAACTACTGTATGATCTAGCAGTCTCACTTCTGGGCATATATTCAGAAGAATTGAGATCAAGATCTTGTAGAGATGTCTGCACATCAAAACCACAGTGAGATAGCACTAGACTCAGAGACATACTCTCCTGGTTTTTTGTGTTATTTCTTTTTTTGTGTGCCTTCAATACCTCACAGAGTTGTTTCTGAAAACTTTAATCTCCTTTAGCGATCCTGAAAGGGAAATCTGAGAAAGAATGAGAAAAGGGCCAGTAGCACAGAGAGGCAGGGCACCCCTAGTGGTCAGACTTGGTCATGCAGACCGAGGCTTTCCGTCCAAAGACCTTTCAGAGCCACAGATTCGGAATGGCTTCTCCAGTTCTTCTCTGAGCAGGCAGGACCTTTATATCAGGTACTGCTTACTGAGGGAGGGCTTCTTAAAAAAATACATTCTCTTCCTGCTTCATAAATCATGTTTGGGTCATATCATCAGGATTATCTGTAAAGATGGGAGGCTGTGGCAGGACCATGGCATTGCTCAGCTCCAAGAATTTAATGCAGCAGCCTTGAGTGATAGCAAGACCCTAAACATTTGGGGGAGAAACCCTCCCCCTCCCAAATTTGGACATGTATATATAGCTACAGCTTTGGAGAAAGAGTTCTGGGAGGATTTCCAACTATAACAACTATTAGCAATGGTATGAGAAACAGGCTGGGGCGAGATGGAGATTTAGCTTCTAATGTTGACTCCAAGTCTTGCAAGTAACACCAGAATGAGATAAAAACCTGTATTTAAAGTGTTGCAAAAGCATTGAAAATTATCTAGAAATAAAGAAACTACTTGTTGGGGTGCCTAGCTGACTCAGTCGGTAGAGCATGCAACTCTTAACCTCAGGGTCGTGAGTTCAAGCCCCATGTTGGGCATAGAGTTTACTTTAAAAAAAAAAAAAAACCAGAAAGAAAGAAACTACTTGTGGTGGAAGGGTCTCTGATCATCTCTCCCCTCTTGTTTCAGATGACAGTCATGTCCCTTTCCAGGGACCTCAAGGACGACTTGCACAGTGACACAGTGCTCTCCATCTTAAACGAGCAGCGCATTCGGGGCATTTTATGTGATGTCACTATTATTGTGGAAGACACCAAATTTAAAGCCCACAGCAATGTCCTAGCTGCTTCAAGCCTGTACTTCAAAAATATCTTTTGGAGCCATACGATCTGTATTTCCAGCCATGTCCTGGAACTGGATGATCTCAAAGCTGAAGTGTTTACAGAAATCCTTAATTATATCTACAGCTCCACAGTTGTCGTCAAGAGACAGGAAACAGTCACCGATCTTGCAGCTGCAGGAAAAAAGCTGGGAATATCCTTCCTGGAAGATCTTACTGATCGCAACTTCTCAAATTCCCCTGGTCCCTATGTATTCTGCATTACTGAAAAGGGAGTGGTTAAAGAAGAAAAAAATGACAAGAGGCATGAAGAGCCCGCCATCACCAATGGGCCGAGGATCACCAATGCATTTTCCATCATCGAGACAGAAAATAGTAATAACATGTTTTCTCCACTGGACTTGCGGGCAAGTTTCAAAAAGGTCTCTGACTCCATGAGAACCACAAGCCTCTGCCTGGAGAGGACCGACGTGTGTCATGAGGCAGAGCCCGTCCGCACTCTCGCAGAGCACTCGTATGCCGTTTCTTCCGTGGCCGAGGCCTACAGAAATCAACCTGTCCGTGAACACGACAGCAGTTCCCCTGGTAATACAGGTAAAGAAAATTGTGAAGCTCTTGCAGCAAAACCGAAAACGTGCCGAAAGCCAAAGACCATCTCCGCACCCCAGGACTGTGACCCAGCTGCAGACAGCATGCCACCCCCTCCGGTAACCAGCTTAGAGGTTCGTCAGGAGAGAAGTCCACAGCCGGCTGCCATCCTGCCTTGTTCAAAATCTCCCAGCAACGAAGGAGATGCCCGTTTTTCCAAGGAAGATGAAAATAAATCCTCGGAGGTTCCTGGGCCACCCGCGGTGGAGGTCCCCCCTCTCGTGTACAATTGTAGCTGTTGTTCCAAATCCTTTGACAGTAGCGCCCTGCTCAGTGCCCACATGCAGCTTCACAAGCCAACCCAGGAGCCGCTGGTGTGCAAGGACTGCAACAAGCAGTTCAGCACTCTGAACAGGCTCGACCGGCACGAGCAGATCTGTATGCGCTCCAGCCACATGCCGATTCCTGGAGGAAACCAGCGCTTTCTGGAAAACTACCCCACCATTGGACAGAATGGAAGTTCATTCACCGGGCCAGAACCTCTGTTGTCTGAAAACAGGATCGGCGAATTTTCCAGTACCGGCGGCACCTTGCCAGAGACGGACCACATGGTTAAATTTGTGAACGGGCAGATGCTCTACAGCTGTGTTGTGTGCAAACGGAGTTATGTGACGTTGTCCAGCCTCCGAAGGCATGCAAACGTTCACTCGTGGAGAAGAACCTATCCCTGCCATTACTGCAACAAAGTGTTTGCGTTGGCCGAGTATAGGACAAGACATGAAATCTGGCACACAGGAGAAAGGCGCTATCAGTGCATTTTCTGCCTCGAAACTTTCATGACCTACTATATTCTCAAGAACCACCAGAAGTCTTTCCATGCCATAGATCATAGACTTTCCATCAGTAAAAAAACAGCCAATGGAGGCCTGAAGCCTAGTGTCTATCCATATAAACTTTACAGGCTACTTCCCATGAAATGCAAGAGGGCTCCTTACAAAAGCTACCGAAATTCTTCCTATGAAAGTGCCCGAGAAAACAGTCAGATGAATGAGTCTGCCTCTGGCCCCTATGTTATTCAGAATCCACACGGCTCAGAGTTACCGACACTGAATTTCCAGGACCGTGTCAACACCCTGACCAACAGTCCAGCCATCCCCTTGGAAACGTCTGTACGTCGGGAGGTGCCCACCTCTGCCAACGTACAGAACACAGAGGGGACCAAATGGGGAGAGGAATCGCTGAAAGTTGACCTCGATAGTAACTTTTATTCTGCCGAGGTGTCCGTCTCTTCTGCTGAGAACGCTGGCAGCTCTGACGCCCCGGCCGGGGACGTACCTGTCCCATCTTTGAGTAACAGCAGCGAGAACGCAGCCTCTGTGATCAGCTACGGTGGCTCAGCACCCTCGGTCATCGTGCACAGTAGCCAGTTCTCGTCGGTGATAATGCACAGCAATGCCGTGGCCGCCATGCCCAGCAGCAACCCCCGCGTCCCCTCCGCGCCGCCTGTCAGCCAGCCCCTGAAAGACGACAGCAAACCTGAGCCCGACAAAGTGAGCAGAACGGTCAGCCGACCCAAGAGCATTAAGGAGAAAAAGAAAACCGTGCCTGGTAACAAGGCAGAAGTAGCAGAGGAGTCCAAGTACGGGGCCGATCCTGGAGGGTCGGTGAGCAAAACTGCAAATACGAAGGAAACCAGTAAAATCGAAACCTACATTGCCAAGCCCGCTCTGCCCGGAACCTCCACAAACAGCAACGTTGCGCCCCTTTGCCAGATCACAGTGAAGATCGGAAACGAGGCCATCGTGAAAAGGCACATCCTCGGATCCAAGCTGTTCTACAAAAGAGGAAGAAGACCCAAGTACCAGATGGAGGAGGAGGCGTTGCCACCAGAGAGTGAGCCAGAAACCAACAGAGACAGCCCCCTCGGGCTCTGCCAGTCCGAGTGTATGGAGATGAACGAGATGTTTGACGACGCCAGTGACCAGGACTCCACGGACAAGCCCTGGCGTCCTTACTACAACTACAAACCCAAGAAGAAATCCAGGCAGCTGAGGAAGATGAGGAAGGCCAACTGGAAGAAAGAACATGAAAACAGGAGCCCCAGCACCAAGTGCAGGTACCCGGCAGAACTGGACTGTGCTGTGGGGAAGGCTCCTCAGGAGAAGGCCTTTGAGGAGGAAGAAACCAAGGAGATGCCCAAGTTGCAGTGTGAGCTCTGTGATGGGGACAAAGCCTCGGGGGCCGGGAACCAAGGGAGGCCCCACCGGCACCTCACTGCTCGGCCTTACGCCTGCGAGTTCTGCGCCAAGCAGTTCCAGAGCCCGTCCACCCTCAAGATGCACATGAGGTGTCACACCGGAGAGAAGCCGTACCAGTGCAAGACGTGCGGGCGGTGCTTCTCTGTGCAGGGCAACTTGCAGAAACATGAACGCATCCACCTGGGCGTGAAGGAGTTCATCTGTCAGTACTGCAACAAGGCATTCACGCTCAACGAGACCCTCAAGATCCACGAAAGGATCCACACGGGCGAGAAGCGCTACCACTGTCAGTTCTGCTTCCAGAGCTTTTTGTACCTTTCCACAAAAAGGAATCATGAGCAGAGGCACATTTGGGAGCATGATGGGAAGGGCTACGCCTGCTTCCAGTGCCCCAAAATTTGCAAAACAGCTGCTGCCCTTGGAATGCACCAGAAGAAACACTTGTTCAAAAGTCCAAGTCAGCGGGAGAAAGTGGAAGGTGACGTGTGTCAGGAGAACTCAGACCCCCTGGAGAACCCACATGTCCATGACTCAGAAGACAGTGACCAAAAGGATAACGTACAAACCATTGTTGAAAATGTCCTTTGAGTGGCAATACTTGGAAAAGTCTTCAAAGATACAAGTTGGTGGCTTTGTTGTTTTGGGGTTTTGTTTTTGTTTCGTTTTTAGTTAGCTGTTTTCTTCCGTTAGTGGGGTTTTTTTGTTGAGTTTTGTTCACACAACAGTCATGAAGGAGTGAAATGTAAAAAAGAAAATCTCATTTGTGAAAATTCCAGAAAAAGGATCCTAATATCTACTTTGGGTTTTAGCATTAACTTCATGCAAAGTGCACAAAAATGAAATAGCTGAATCCTCCAGTATCCCAAGTATCTTATGGAAGTTTATGAAGTTCTTAGCTGTGGTATTTCTGCCAGTGGGGGGAGGGGGAGTCTAATGTTAGCCTAATTTACAACATTCTAGTAAGTGCTGATAGCAACTGGCTGCTAAGCTCTCTTTAGTCACTGGAGAAAATGAGGGTCAGATATCATGAAAACATCATCTTCATAAATATGTTAGAAGGTAAATGAGCTATGATAGTCATTTTTCCCATCCAGCTTTTGTGCTTTTAAAAATTGTTTAAATTAGTGAATTATATGAAATATTTAATATTATAGCTGAAAATATGTGTGAAATTGAGTAACCTAAGTAGGACGTTCATTATGTAGAACTACTTTTCTGCAACACAAACCTTGTAAAGTGCATATATAAATCACTATGACTTTTAACTGTCCATGTCCCCTGTAGAGAATTCTAATGACAGGCAGTAGATCTGCAAATAATGAGGAACTGATGGAAAAATCAGTAGAATAAGCATCTTGAATCTGATTTAAGAGCATATTGTATGCTATTAGATGGAATGCCATTCCCTTGAAGTTATGGCTGAGCTATTACTAGAACTGGTCTCCTCCAGACGCGGAAAATATAGGTCATGCTTTATCTGCGGGGGAGAGCCCTCCCAGAACTCTTCTGTGATTACCTGTGCTGTATATTACTTTGCAGTGGCCTCACCTCAGAAAATAAAGAAGGGTCACATTCTTCTGAAACTCCCTGCAGTCTTCCATCCATCACAAGGCCATGGATGGGGAGGTCTTTTTCAGACAGACCTCATCAGTCTCAAGGGTTTAAGTAAAACCTGACACTTCCTATTCCACTGAAGGAGTGTTCAGGAGATTTAGTGCAAAGCATGAGTATGGCGGTGAGTTCCCAGGCACTTGAAAGCGACAGAAAGCCTAATCCCTGTAGTCGTTAGCTTTCTTGGAGATTTTGCAGCCCACAAGTGTACAATAGTATAAAACAAAAGGACATCAGGAAGACACCTCCACCTCACCCATTAACGACTTGAGTGGGCGAGAGGAAGCAATGACCTTCCTTGTCTCAAATGGTAGCTTTGCTTTTTGGGGTGGGGGTGGGGAGATAGAATGCGGAGTGATAAGATTCCATCACTTATTTATATGACTCAGAAACATATCCCCAAAGCCGGATGCCTTGTCTTCGTCTTTGCAGACATCCAGCTCCCTTGCTAAAAACCCACTTAAGTTTTTTCATGTTCTTTTATGCTGCCCCACACCGTTAGCATTGCCCTCAAAGTCCAGTTGCCCTGTAGGATATTCCGTCATGTGGACTAGGTTCTAGGAAGCTGGAACTCATTGTTCTTACGTTTAAACTGCTAGGATAGGAGGGAGAGAGAAAACATTTCTACCCTTTGATCACCAGTGTGAGCAGAATCCGGAACTTGGCTTAAGGGCGACCTACAGCCATTCATGTTCATGGGATTTGATAGATGGAAGCCCAAGGTGATCCAGGGTTTCAAGGTCACCATTATGAAGATGTAGTTCAAAGGACTCCAGTTCCTCTCTCCAAGTATTGTGATATCTCCACGAGGAAGACTTAACGTGGATTTGGGTGGGCAAGAAAGTGTTTAAACACCCAGAGAAGGACATGATCAGAGCTGACCTTTTTATACAGTAGTATTTTGCTGTTAAGTAACCCCAATACTGCATCTGCATTTATCTTTTGTTCATCTGCTTTCACTTACATACAGTATTATGTAATAGAGGAAATGGGAAAATGCAAGCAAATTCAACTTTATTTTATACATTGTATATATGTATACCTGCACTATTCATTTGGGTTTTGTTAAAAGAGATAGTCACAAAGGGCTTATGAAAATCATTTCTGAATTGATAATTAGAATATTGAATAGGCAATTCTGTGATCTACTAACTTGTTTTATCCCAATTAATATTATTAATCAAAGAGAATTACTGTGTATTTCAGTCATTTTAATTTGGGGTAACTCTAAATATAAAATTATTACATGTAGTGATGTCTCCCAGCCCTTACATGTGGAAATTTTCTAAGTGGACTTGTATGCTGATAATTCTAGACCAAAGTAAATATGGCAGAATATTTATACATGAAAAAAATAATTTTGCAAATATTTTCTATAATTGTATTATTCGTTCAAAATGTTGATAGCTTGTGTTAGTTTCAGGGAGGGGTGTATATTTTGATAAAAAAATACTTGACTTTGTAATTCTGTATATTCTATACAATTTATAGCAGAGCCGTTTTAAGACAGCCTTGTCACATTTTTTTTTGTTAATTGTGAAAACTTTATCCTGAGTGATGTTTCAGTATACAATGAGTACATAACGACCAACTAGAATTAAAGTAGGTATAAACAGTGAACATACTGTATGCTGTACAAGATATATTGTGATTTGCTGTTTTAGCATCTGTATTTTGGCTAGAAGATATTATTAAATGCAGATGTTAAGGGTTGGAAAAGTCTAATTTTATTTTTAGAAATAATGAATACAAATTTGGTTTTGCTTGATTAAAATAGCTTATTCCTATGTTAAGTCTCTTAAATGTTTTAATGTTACTTCTTTTGTGTAGCCAAGCAGCAGTTTCCTCTTTGTGAGTCCCAGCATTGTTTCACATATCATTCACTTAATATACTTCTGTTTCCTTACTTGTTCACATTCCGTGATACCTACTTACATGCTTAGGACCCAAATGGAATATACATTAAAAGAAAAAGAAAGGGAAGAATAAGAGAGATGGAAGTCTTATCATTCACTGCTTTGGATAGGCCTGACCTTACCACGGGGAATCTGAGAGCTCTGGAAATGTTTTCTACTCCACTCATTCCCGGGGGACAAATCCCACTCAGTACCAGGTGTTAGGCACCACTCTTACCATGAGCCATTTCGTTCAGGTCTTTCCCGACAAGGCAGGGAAATTGACCTCACTGTCCACATTTTATAGTGACTTTGAGAAGACCCCACAGCCAGGCAGAGCCAGGATTCCATCCTAGGGCTTCCTGACTCCAGAGCCCATGTTTCTTTTTCTTTTCAACACCTTAAGAGTAAAATCTTCTGGACACTGAACAAGGAGTGAGGAAGAGAGACCCGAGGAGCGCCCGCAGCTCTAGGACAGCCGCTGCTCTGGTGATGGCATTTGAGGCTGTATGGCCTCAGCTCTCCCTGGCACACCCCTGCTTTCTGTACTCATGCCTCAACACTTTGGGTGTTTGGCTTTCCCCCTTGATGTTGGGATACTGCCCTACAAAATCATTTTTTAAAAATCTGTGCACTAGGATTTTGGAGCAAAATTACCATTTAATGCTGTTACAAGCTAGTACTTCCTCACACAAAAAAGTGTGTTCCATCATCACAGACTATATTCCTAACCTTAACTCATTATCTTCAGATGCCTGCGGTTAGTCACAGTAGATAACGTGAAAGGGAGTGCTGGAGGCTGCCACCCATCACCAACACAAGGAAAAGAATTCAGATTTCCGGCCCTCCTCAACGGCTGGCCAGTAGCATCAATTTTGTACTTGAAGGGTAATCCAAACCAATTCCAGACCAAAAATTCGGTAACTCCTGTCTGTTGAAACTAACGTCATTGATCTAGCGAAACAGGTTCAATATTGAAAGAATTTGTAACATTTGAGAAAGTAACTGGATTAAAAGCATCAAACCAAATCATGGCAAAGCAATCCTATTTGTACATATTGTATCAATTACTTTGGGTCTTTTTATTCCTATTGCTCACCTTCCTCTTTTCTCATTACCTATTGGTTGATTTGGTTCCACGCCCTCTGTCTCTATCGGGTTCTCTTTGCAGAGGCAGTTTCCTCCATCTGTGAGAACTCGTCATCTTCCTCTTCCCCAAATCCTGGTGGGTTATTAATCTCCCTTCTCCCTCCCCCAGTATGCACCCCTTGATGCTGATTGTTCAAGCATGGTGGTCAGTGGACAGGCAAGTTGGCGTGGTGTACAATCTTAAAAATGAAACTCTCCAAATTTATACAGTTAATGGAAGAATTGGTGATAACAGGAATATGGTTACGCTTTTAAAGATTTTTTCAAGTTACTATTTCATTCTTGACAACCAAGACTTCAGCAGTTCTGTTTATTTAAAATCTTTTGCTGGGGTGGGGTGTGCCTGGGTGGCTCTGTCGGTTAAGCGTCTGACGTCAGCTCAGGTCATGATCTCAGGGTCCTGGGATGGAGCCTCATGTTGTCCGGGATCCCCGCTCAGCAGGGAAACTGCTGCACGAGCAGGCAAAAGATTGTCCCTGGAGCTTGTGATCTAGTGGGGAACACGAAAAGCAAAGCCATTACACCTGCCTAAGTGCTACCAAGAAGAGCTGCTAGTCGGGGAGTTCCTTGAGGAAGGACCTTTTGAGTGAGATCTGAACGAGGGGTAAGAATCAAAAGAGGAGCTAGTTTCTGGGTAGAGGGAACAGCATGTACAAAAGTCTGCTTCTAGAGGGAACACAGCGCACTGAAAGCCAGCGGGGGCCAGTGTGCAAGAGAGATGGGGTCTGAGATGAGGCTGGAGGCTGAAAGCCAGACCCTGCAGGGTCCCCAGGATTGGGATCTTCTACTAAGAGCAACAGAGAGCCACTGAATCATTGGGACAAGAAGTGTTTTAATCAGTTTTGCACTGTGAAAAGTCACCGTGGCTGAAATGTAGAGAATGAAGCGGAGGACAGTAATGGTTGGAAATAGAGCAGGTAGGAAGCTACTGCAGTGGTCCAGGCTGGAGAGGACAGGCTCCCCGCTAAGCAGGGAGTCTGCTTGTTCCTCTCCCTCCCAGTCTGCCCCTTCCCCTGCTTGTGTTCTGTCTCTCAAATAAATTTAAAAAGAAGAAGAAGAAGCTGCTTAGCTATAAAGGAGAGAAGAAAGAAAAAGGTAATAAGTAGAACCTAAGGTTTGGAAACCAGGTCCACCATATGGGAGACAACAAAGGATGAAGAGGCAAGGTGGTTGAGGGTATCGGCAAGAGACTTGGTTAGAGCCAACAAATATAAAGCCTGGGTTTAATTTAAGGAAATAGAGACCTTGTCTGATGGACACACACAAATGGAGGAGGCCTTCAAAGCTCTTTCACAACTACTTTCCTATTTGTCCTATTTGTCCCTCACCATTGTGTTGTGGTGGCAGTGACTACTGGCTTCTTCATCTAAAAGCTATGGACACAGAGCATGGAGAAGCCAGGGGGCTCAGAGACTGGACCAACACCGGTCAGTTCTCAGGACCCGTGTTTGACCACTGCCCATGGACTCCACATTGACTAAGGGGTACTCTGGGAGAAGGGGGACCGGAACAAGGACAACTGTTGGGCTTTCCTAAAAATTAGCGTTTATTAGCTTGAAACTCTAACACCCTCAGAATGCCCTAGGTCATCCTTTGTTTTGGTCAGTGTGTCCTCTCGTGGCAGTTAGTATAGGCAGACCTTGTGCTATTGAGACTCACTTTATTTTGCTTTGCAAATACTGAATTTTCTTTCTTTCTTTTTCTTTTTTTTTTTTTATGAATTGAAGCTTTGTGGCAACCCTGCATTGAGCAAATCTGCTGGTATCTCTGGCACATTTTGGTAATTCTTGCAATATTTTAAACTTCCTCATTATTATATTTGTTATGGTCATTGGTGATCAGTCACTATAACTCGCTGAAAGCTCAGCTGAAGGTTAGCACGTTTTGGCAATGAAGTATTTTTTAAGGAAGGTATGTTCATTGGTTTTTTAGACATAACACTATTGCACACTTAGACTCCACTCTAGTGTAAACATACTTTTACACTCACTGAAAAACCAAAGAATCCATTTGACCTGTTTTATTGTGATATTCGCTCTATTGTGGTGGTCTGGAACCAAACCCACGATATCTCCGAGGGGGGTCTGTATTACCAGGCCCTGTTCTCAGCATCTAATGAATATTAACTCACTTAATCCTCGTGTCAGTGCTGTGAGATAGACATCAATATGATCATCCCTATCAACACTTAATGTGGTTATCTCTGGCTGTAGAGTGCCACAAAACTTAGTGGCACAAAACAGCCGTGTACCAGTATTATTATCTCATGTGGTTTGGGGTCTGACTGGGATCCGTTGAGCGTGCCTCCCATGCAGGTGTAGACAGATGGCAGCCGGGTGGTGTCATCTAAAACCTTGACCACACTGGGCATCCAGGCAGCCTAGCTCAGCCGAGATTCAGGGGTGGAGGAATGGACTACACTTCTCAGTGAGGGGGTAGCAGGCACCTCCAGGCACAGGAGAGTCAGAAGACTTACCCAAGTTTAGACAGCTGGGATGTGGAGAAGCAGAGCTCACCCCAGACAGCTGAGTTCCAGATTCTGCTAAGAGAGGCAGAAGGGACTGAACCCCAGTTGTACAACACATCCTCTCAGGACAAAGCTGGGGTGGTTAGGAACACAGCTTTATTCATGGTAGAACCAGAGCGTTCCTGGAGCAAGTCCTGAAGGAGCTGGAGAGAGGAAGAAATTCTAAAAATACTTGAAATAAATGAGGTGGGTACACATTGAGTCAAATTTCAAGGACTATCTACACAAGGCTCTTTTTATGTTGGGGGTACAGTTAGGGTCTTGTGCAGCCTAAGACAAATGGAAGACTTTATGTAGCTACTTGCCTTTACCCAATCATGAAAGAATAGAAATATAAGTGTGGCGGGGATGAGGGTTGCATTGTTGTTTTTCTTTTCTTATAAGTAATCAAAATCTGAAACTTTCAGCCAGCTCCTCCAAAGGGTCGTATTTGGGGGGAGCCTATGCCTGGGACCATGGAGTTAAAATCTGAGGTGTAGGGACGCCTGGGTGGCTCAGTTGGTTGGACGACTGCCTTCGGCTCAGGTCATGATCCCGGAGACCCGGGATCGAGTCCCTCATCGGGCTCCCATCTCCACGGGGAGTCTGCTTCTCCCTCTGACCTTCTCCTCGCTCATGCTCTCTCTCACTGCCTCTCTCTCAAATAAATAAAATCTTTTTAAAAAAAATCTGAGGTGTAGACTGGCCTGGGAAAGGATCTCCAGGCTCTTTCTGTGCCTCTTGTTGTATCATGTCATAGCCCCGAAAGTCCGGGTCATTGCTAACTTTGACATATCATGGCCCCGCTAATGGGAGAACATCTTCCATTAGGAAGGACATCTAAAGGAAATGACATCTCCAATTCAAAAAGTTTACTTCCTTCACAGGAGCACTGGGGTATTGCCACAGAGAAGCTGATTCACCTCCGAGTGGCCAGTTTCTCTCCCCAAATCTGGCCACCGGAGACCCTGCGTAGCTCCGGCACTGTTAATTTCTAGCTTCTCAGTTTTACTGGGCTAAAAGGCCAGGTCCCACCCATCGACGGGAACATGCTCACTGTGTGGGTAAATGTGGTTAATGGAAAGAGCAGCAGGCCATTTCCCAGGTCAGACCCCATCATTTCTGACGTTTCTCTTCCTAAAGAGAATTTCAGGACTGCTATTTTTGTCACCGTGATGGGAACCCGCCTCCTCCGCTATGGCTCATGTTGACCATGGCAACATTCCAGCCACCGGGAACTCCTCTCCATTCAACAGCATCCCCACAGCTAAGCAAGAAGGACCCGCTGCTGGCCCTCCTGCAGAGGCTCCCCCCTCAATCCCGTCCCAAGGCTGAGTCTGCAAGGCCAACAGTGCCATCCCCACCCAGAGTCTGTGCCACTCTAATACTCAGGACCACCCAGAGAATTCTTGGCCCACTTGCAGGGTCTGCTCAGACCTCTTCCCTGCCAGTGTCACTCCCCTTGGTCCCAGGGACAGGCAGGGAGCAGGGGTTTAGGGGACATGGACAGAGTTTGTGATGCACGGGTGTATGCCTGAGGCCCCCAGCAGTAGGGGAGGGAGCAGGGTGGAGAGTAAAAAGGAATGAGGGGAGGACCTGGGCCCAGATCTTCTTGTGCTGTCTTGCTACCCCCCCCCCCAAGTCTGGAGCAGTCGAGCCTGAAAATTCTCAATCCAAACCTGGCCTCCCAGATGGTTATGAAGGTGTGTCTACCAAAGAAAGAGAATAGAGCATATTTAATTAAGAGCTATTCACCTGATTTCTAACTTTGTTTAGACATATGACCCTTGAACAGCACAACTATGTGGGTCCACTTATATGCAGATATTTAAAAATAAATACAGGATAGTATTGTGAATATATTTTCTCTTCCTTATGGTTTTCTTAACATTTTTCTACCTTACTTTGTTATAAGAATACAGTATATAACACATGCTCAACATACGTGTTAATCGACTTTCTGTCGTTGGTCACGCTTCTGGTCAACGTAGACTATTAGTGGCTAAGCTTCTGGGGAGTCAAGTTATATGCATATTTTTAACTGGGCGGGGGCTCAGCTCCCCAATCCCGGCATTGCTCAAGGGTCAACTGCATAGCCCTCCATCTGAACACTTGCCTTCGACCCTGTAAAAGTTTGGGGGGCTGGCACCACTCCCCAGAGTGTCTGGTTTTTCATCACACTATGTAGAGTTCCTGTTCCAGGCAGTTTTGAAACATCCATCCCCCCGCTCTGCCCCCATCCAGAGTGATGGTGTCTCAGTGTGTGGTTCCAAAGCCTCTTCTAAAGCTTCTTCCCGGAGATGTTTTGTGGGGCAGACCCTCAGATGCTGGCTTGCCTTCTCCTCAGTCCCCCCACAGCTCTCTGGCAACACCCTTTTCCAATCCCACATCTGCTCTCGGATGGCAAGCTCCTCCAAGAGTCCAGATCTTACTTATTTAGCTACGCTTCCAGTACCAGCACAGCGGTCCCAAACATGAGTCATCTTCTGAGAGTAGTGATTCTCCCTTCCAGGGTGATGAACCATCCCAGTGTGTCTGGGAAGGAGGGTTTTCCCAAGATGTGGGACTTCTAGTGCTCAAACTGGGTCAGTGTTGGGGAAACCGGGATGACTGGTCACCCTGATGGGGAAGAGGTTCTCCAGAACGGGAATGGGCATCAGCAGCCACAACAGAAGTAGAAGTGGCCAGTTTAGTTTGAAAAAACTTGTCAGCTTTCTACCGCCTCCTCCTGAGCAGTGAGGAACCATCTAGGCCACACAGGAAGCTAGCCAGGCTGTGCAAGTCTGGGTTGAGAGAATGGAGGGGACAACCATGGGGTCCAATCTCCAGAGTCCTACTAAAAGGCTTTAATTATTTCACAGAAACTCCCTCTACTCTCATTTCTGTGAAGAACCTCGGGGGGAGCTTCTAGCTGCCCTCACAGGGCATTTGCCCTGTGAGACATTTATAGCGTCCACCTTGAAAATAAGTGACGGTCTGTCCCAGGCTCCCCCACCAACCCCCATCTGTCCTGCTATCGTGGATAGCTCTGGTTTTCCCTGCTGAGTCCTTTTCTATTTTGATGGGGAAACACTTGAATTTCTTTTAGAAATCTCCTCACACTGCCTTTCTTCAGCCCTACCTTCAGATGGACGGATCAGGTTGGGGGTGGCTGAGGGTGGGAAACACGTGCCCTGGTACTAGTCTACTGTATTTCTACATCTCGGCACAAGAACAAGGAAACTGAGCCAGGACCTTCTCAACTGCCATGGACAGAACAGTTAGCCTTAAGCAAAGCTGGATGTAAGGGCTCAAGAAAAATTATATTGTCTCTTTTCTTTCCTGCTCCTTCTATCTCTTCCTTTTCTCTCTGCTCTGCTTTATTCTCTACTGGCTTTTGTCTCAGGCTGGTTCTCTGCAGTTGATGGCAAAGATGTCTATGCTGGGTGGAATAAAACCCCCACTGCCCGTAAAATCTTCAAAGAGAAGAGAGACACATCTAGTAATAACCTCCTCCAAACAGCAGAGTCTGAATTCAAACCCAGAACATCCAACATCATTGCTGACACACATAATCTCTACTAATGAAGGTTATACAGCTCCTCCCAGGACATGCTGAAGAAAAGTCAATCAAAATGACCACAAAACACACGACATTCAGCCAAAATTAACTGAGCCAGACACCATGCCCAATGCTTTCTTCCGAACAAGAACCAGGAAAGAAGGTATCGCTTTCACTGTTCATTAGAGGCAGAAAGGCACAAGCCCAAGGACTTGACCGCACAGAGTGATGAGAACCTACGTAGGAAATGAAGACCCAGTTTACTGACAGACCCTCCAGCTTGGACAGTGACTGGCTGCCCCTCGGACTATCCCCCTGCCCATTCCCCAACCCCCAACTCATGCTGCTCCAGGGACACTGAGCCTTCAACCCACCACTTTTATTGGATCCTTCACCAGCTTTTATAGATGAATGCAAATACACAAGAATCGGTGGGCCCGGCAGTATGGACATTTATGAGGACCTTTCTACTCCAATTTCCAGGAACTCTCTTGGTTAACACAAATGACTGCTCGGTACTTCATAAAAGGGGAAAGCAGACTAATTCATTTGTATATGCTTATGCATTATGTATGTATTGAAAGAGCTAGTACATACCCATGGCAAAAGAACTTTTTTTTTTCCAAATAGAATGAAAGGGCACACAGAGAAAAATAAGTTTCCCTCCCACTCTGACCCCAGGTTTTCTCCCTGGAGGCATGCACTGTTCCCAGTCCTGGGTAGTCCTCCACAGACATCCCATGCATATCCAAGCATATATGTATAATTTGTATATTAGCTATGTATATAGAATATGAACTTACATATTTTTATTTCCTTCATTTTTTGCTCAAATGAGAGCACAGTACACATAGCATTCAGTACTTTATTTAGTTTAACAATATATCATGAAGAGGCTTCTGGGGGTGGGGGGGACATACAGATCTATCTGTCCTGTTCTTTTAGTGCCTGGATAGCACTCCATTGTATGAGTCTCTAGCCACTGTCCTACTCATAGACGTTTGTTTCCAATCTTCTCTTTGTTCATGCATTTTAGGCTGATTTTTATAACAAAGATGCAAACAAACAAGGAACGAGCTTTCTGCTTATTTCTCATCCGGAAAATCCAATGAACAGGAGCCTCACTCTGTTTTGAGGTTCCTAGTAGTTTGGATGAACATAACTTAAATTCTGAGCTTTCGCAAGCAAAAGCCGTGAGAATCATTTTGCTCCGTATTAAATGCAAACTACGCAGAAATGCTTCTATCTTCAGGGTCTTTTGTCATTTAGACAAAAATGGGATATGGGAAGGAAACAAGAGAAGAACCTAAAATGGGTGGATGACAGTTGGAACAACGAAGCCCCTTCATGCCGCCTTTCTTCGTCCTCTCTGTACTCCCCGCCATCTCTGCTTCTCCCTGGCTGCAAGCATGATGCTGGCCGGCCCCACAGGACCTTACTGGCAGTGTCCCTCAGACACCAACTGCCATCCCTGGGTGTTAATTGCCAATTTCTGGAAAAGGATATCTGATTCCTGCCTTCCCCCACCCCCTATTGAAGACATTGGTTCCCCTTGGTCAGTTTAGTCCAGATCCAATTAACTCTGGTTAAAGGGACTCAGCCCTGTTAGGAGATGGCTGCAGAAGCCTCACCCTGAGGGCAGAGCCGACTTTGGGAGGAGGCAGGGTGGTCTGGGAGAGGTCCTCCAGTGCCCACGGGGACTAGAGCTGCTTTGTCAGTAACTGCTTCAGCAGGAGCCTCGAAACCTGTCATGACGGCTTCCAAACTTTGCTATCCCAAATCTCCCGTGACCGACGTACCTAGACGGTTGTAAAAAGGTCTCCTGGCTTCGAGGCAGCATTTCACATGTATGACATGTGGGTGCGGGTGTGGGTGACATGGCACGTGGCGGCATAAAGGGTGTGATTTGGGTAGGTATTTGTAAAGGATGTCTCCCTCTCCCTCCACCCCCAAGACACACTACACGTTAAAAAGTGAAGTTGTTTTGGGACACCTTGGTGGTTTAGTCAGTTAAGCGACTGCCTTTGGCTTGCGTCATGATCCCAGGGTCCTGGGATCTAGTCCCACATTGGTCCCTGAGCCTGGTTCTCCCTCTGTCTCTACCTGCCACTCTGCCTGCTTGAGCTCTCTCTCTCTGACAAATAAATAAACAAAAGTCTAAGGAAAAAAAAAAAGTCAACTTGTTTTGACAGTGCGTTCACCTCAGCCTGCCAATTTGCAAACATGTTCTTAAGAAACGTTATAAACTTGTTTATGCAAAACTTGTTTTTGAATGCATTCTTTTGGGAAAAAAGATGTGTTAAAAAGAAAAAGAAAAGAAAACCCGTTTATATCTGGAAAGCAAGTAATGTAAACAAGCTGTCAGTGTTTGAGAGAAAGCGGATGGAGGCCAGGGTGGGCTCTGTCCCTACCTTGCACCTGCTGTAACCTCCAACCCCCTGGTAGAAGTTTTAGCGTGAAAACCCAGGCTTCCCTCCCCTGGACTAGCAGCAATCTCCTGACTTCTCTCTCAAGAACACTGAACTGGACTACACACCCACGGTGGAGGGGACGCCAACCTTTGCACCGTGGAGGGGGAAAAATCTTGCCAGCAGAGGTCACTGACGCTCCAGCTTGGGATTTAGCCGCGGCCCAGTCAGGAAAGCCCGTCCCGGGAAAGCTGTGCCCACCCCTCTTCTTGCTCCTGTCCGTTAACTTGCTCCCTGCTCGGCCTATTGAAGGAAATAACCGTCAGTGTTGCAATAACAAAGTGTGTGCATACTATCCACAGGTTTCCTCGGTAGTACCTACCCTTTCACATCCCTAACCTGTGAGAGTTTTCAGTTTGATATTAAGGTAATTCTTGGAGTAAGACGGGCAATAATCTGAGACACAGAACATCGGGTTCTGTTACAGCCTTGGATTGTACCCGACCTGGTATAGCTCATTCCGTAAACTAGTTATATCTACTTCTTGCCTGGAGTCCTGGGAGGTGACCCCGCCACACATAAACACACACACACACTGGCCTGAGGTAACGTGGAAAGCCCCCGAAAATGTAGGGATGGGTGCTGTGGTATGGCATGGAGTAGTGCGACCCCTCGAGAGGGGTGAAAAGAGAAGGTGCCTGTGGACTGCCTGCAAAGAATGAGAAGCATTTGGGAGCCACCTATGGCACCTATGCTGCCAAGAGCTGCATCCATGGTACCAACTTGCCAGCATTCCATAGTGGCAAGAGATGCTACGAGCGGTCATCTGTCCATTAAGGGTGGAGGGGAAGAACTGCATCATAGGATAGGGGGGAGAGAAGTAGGACCCCTAAACCATTGTATTGCCGTATGACAGCGCCCCCCTCATATATACTGGTGGGGGCTAAGATGCTCCCAGCCTCAGAGACGGAGTGAGAAGACCAACTTCTCAGGCCATTGGGGGGTGTAGCCGATTCTCCACCCAGGCAGCCAGGTGATTGCACCTCATAGCACCGGGGGACAGATACATAATGGCCCTGGAAAATCAGAAGGAGATACGCGGGAATGGTTGCAGCTGCAAACTCCAAATGAAGGGAAGGAAGCTGCCCACTTGTCTGGGAGGAGTTCCGAGGAAGAAGCATGTGACCTGGGCCTCAGCCATTCAGTTGCAGATCTGCAATCACAGTGACTGGCTCGGCAATGTGCATGTGACCCACTCAGAGCCAATGAGATTCAGACTCCTGGGCATGTTCCAAGAGAGGTATATTTCTTGCCGGGTTCTACTTAGGGCTGAAAAGGTAGTGCAGAAACACTGCCGCCTTTTTTTTTTTTTAAGATTTTATTTATTTACTTATTTCTAATTAATTTATGTGAGATAGAGAGCATGGAGAGAGAGGGAGAGAGAGAAGCAGACTCCCTGTGGAGCATGGAGACGAGTTGGGGCTCTGTCCAAGGACCCCCCCCATCAAGATTTTATTTATTTATTTGAGAGAGAGAGAGAGAGAATGAGCAGTGCAGGAGGGGCAGAGGGAAAAGGAAAGAGAAGCAGACCCCTGAGCGAGCAGGGAGCCAGAGCTAGGGCTCGATCCCAAAGGCACTTGACTGACTGAGCCAGCTAGGCATCCTTATACTGCGTTCCTCCTGTCAGCAGGAGTGAAGACTGAGCTTTGTGGAGCCACCTTGGAGTTCCTGAGTTTGTAACTGATACACTGGAAGAACCTTGAGATGGAGGGAAATTGAGTGCTGATGGCATTGTTTGAGCCCTGAATCCAGACATACCTGAAGTTAATTTTACTCCTGGGTTTTCTGCGAGCCAACAAATTCCCCCTTGTGCTCATTGGAACTGCACTGCTGTGCCTCCTGGGGTGGGAGAGATGAGGTAAGCAGCCACCACTGACATCTGATACCCTTAGGATTCTTTGTATTGAGGTAAACCCAATTGGCCAAGACAAGCTGCTCTGGCTCAAAAAGCCCCCTGGAAATATTACACAGCCATCAAAAAAAAAAAAAAAAAAGAAAGAAAAGAAAAGAAAAGAAAAAAGAAAAAGATATCTTGCCATTTGCAATGGAACTAGAGGGTATTATGCTAAGCGAAATAAATCAGAGAAAGTTATATGAGCTCACTGATATGTGGAATTTAAGAAACAAAACAGAGGATCATAGGGGAAGAGAGGGAAAAATAAAACAAGATGAAACCAGAGAGGGAGACAAATCATAAGAGACTCTTAATCACAGCAAACAAACAGGGTTGCTGGAGGGATGGGGTAACTGGGTGATGGACATTAAGGAGGGCCTGTGATGTAATGAGAACCAGGTTGTTATATAAAACTGATGAATCACAGACTTGTATGGCTGAAACCAATAAGACATTCTATATGAATTAATTGAATTTTTAAAAATTTTTTTAAAAGTCTCCTGAAGTCCTTTACAAACATCCAGACCATTCTGAATCTTTGTGAACATTCCTAACCCCAAAGTGGGAGCCAACAACTTCAAAGAATGAATCTGAACTCTAATATCAACACAGAGATGCCAGCATTCCTATCACATATCACCTACAGAAAACAACACACATTCGAAGCATCTCATTGACACTAAAGTTAAAACCTCAACTCCAGGTTTAGAAGAGCTTCTATCAGGGGAGATGATGAGAAACCAGTTGGACTGTTCCCATAATTACTAATTTAAAGGTGTAAAGTAGTGCTGGTTTTCCCTTTACGCAAAGTTCTGCCTTTATTCCTTTTTTTAAGTGATGGTAAAATAATATCTAGAGTCGGCAGAGGTGAGGGCGCTGCCTGGCTCCATCGGGAGATGTTGCTGCTCTGGGCCATCCGTTTGAGCCCCACTTTTGGTGCAGAGATTACTTAAATAAGTAAACTTTAAAAATAATTATCTAAGGTCATTTCAGCTTTTGTTCCTTTTTGGTGGTTTTTGTTTGTTTGGTTGGTTCGTTGTTTTACTGCTGAGGCTAAACATACCTGCAGTACAGTGCACAAATCGTAAGTGTACAGCTGATGGCTTTAGAACATGGAAAAAAGTGATCTTTGGGTCCATGTCCTCATCTGTCAGGTGACTGTTATGGGGCAGCAATTCTCAGAGATTTCTTCCAAGCCAATGACTCCCGTTCTGGATGTTGTCATGAAATAGTGCCCATGTCCCTGTTTCACTGCGCTTTTTTCCACACAGCTAATGCCATGGCTCTGCGTGGTTGGCCCCAGATCAATCTGTGTTAGGCTGTTTCCCCAGGAGTGCCTCTGACACTGCCTCCAGAAGAGCCCAGCTTGGGAGCAGGAGGCTGTTGACCAAAGGGTCCACAGCCCACAGTCTGACCGCAGTCATCATAGGGAACACAACACGTGGCTGAGGGGAGTCAGGGAAGCCATCACGGCTGCACCAGTAAATGAGCACATGGCAAGGGATTAAGAGGTATTTACTGGATGGTTGGAGGAGTGGATGGATCTCCATTCCAAATCCTTCGGGGAGACAAAAAGAACTAAACAAAGAAGAAAGCTGCTTCTGAAGTTGTTGTCTTGACAAGAAAGAGCATTCCCTAGCCATCCAGCATGATGCGTATTGCTCAAATCAATTTCCAGTTTCACTGTAGTGTAACTGCGCAACCAAACTCCTTGGAAATCCTCTGAAGTCCAGCGTCTTGCTTTAAGCCATAAGGAAACCAGAGCGTTTATAAATTGTTTGCCGAAGGGCTTGTGTTATGCCTGATAATGTTAGCTCGGCTGGGGAAAAACCATGTGTATCAGTTAAGATATTTTGGACAGAAATCCATAGAAAAACCAACTTAACAAGATGTCCCAAAGTGGGCAGTTGCAAAGCTCAGTTGTATCAACAAGGACTTAGCCCTTTATTCACATCTGTCAACCGCTTATGATACCGACACTCACAGAAGATGGCCAGAGCAGCAGGCCCTCACACAAATCCGAAAGCAGGAAGAAAGGGCAGCCTGCCAGCACTTTCTCTCTACCTCTCAGCAGCCCACAGTCCACAGGTATCCAGACCAATCCCTGGCAAGGAGGAAAGGCATGATTGTGATAACAGTTATCCTCTGGGATTGATTCGTGGTCACCGATTTTAACTGTACAAAATCAGGGCTCTTTGAGCATGGAAGAAGAAGACATGGATTGTGAGTGAGCAACCAGCACATTTTCTATATGGCCCCACTGGCAGTCATTGGCGATCATCCGGGCCAATCCGAATTCAACTAAGTAAATTATTTTTTAACTTTAAATAATTCACTTCCACAGTAAAATTGGATGATAGCCATTGACCAGGCAACCAAGGGCTCTGCATGAAAAGCTCTAGTGGCTTCTAGAGGCTGTTGGTGACAATGAAGGCCTTCTTGCTCTGTTTACCACAGATTCTCTCCAGCTAATGTAGAGACTTGATAAGTGTGTCGGCCTCTTTCTGGGTAAAGGTCAGGGCTCTAGGAGAAAGCAGCTCATTGTGCGGCCTAGCAGAACAGTCATCACTTGTTCCTTCCTAGTGAAACTCAGCAGTCTGGGACCAGAACTGAGTACCCTTCCACTTCCCTCACTAGCTCCACCTCAAGAGCACACCCACACGAGCCTGGATAAATGGCCCTGTGACAGAGGCCTATGGGGGTGGGCAATGACCCTGGGAGGGCCAGAGGTTGAGGGCAAGGGGTGATTTCCCAGGAAGTACCAAAAATGAGGTACCTAAGACGCTCATGGACTAACAACTAGCCTTTTATTCCCACCCTTTCTCTGCAGTTGTGCGGGCAGGACCACGGCTGCCCTGGAATGCAGTGTGTATGTGTGTATGCACGTGCGTGCGAGTGTTAGGGAGATCCGGATTGGTGTGTGGGCATGAGTAGGAGAGAAGTGGAAGGACCAGAGGTCCAGAGAGTGAGTTGTACCTTTTGTGATGAATTCACCACCAGGGATCACCCTGAATCCACACAGTGCCACTCTTTTCCCTCTCTCCCAGGTTTGGGAGGAGTGCATGGGACCCATTGGTGTATGCTGGATCATTATCACCATCATGGGCTCTCTTGGCCTCTTTTCTACCTTCTTCAGCGCTCTGTTGTCTCTCTCATCCTTTCTCCTTGTGTCCTCATTTGCCTACAATACTTCCCCCAAGCCGACTTCCCCCAAGAACATGATATGTGTTCCACTAGAGGCACTCAAGATCATTTCGGAGACATGTAGACAAACATTTTTATAGTTTGATGGATATGTGTTTATTTTACTTGTCGTTACAAAAAAGAATTGTCGTATATTGGCCCTGACAATTCCATTGGTTCTTGAGTTCTTCCAAGAAAGAATGTTGAACTCCCCCTAGAGGCTGGAGGAAAACAAGGCCCGGATGGAAGGAATTCAAATGGCATCTTGGAACCTAAAAAGCCTATGATTTCACTATTAAAAAATCGTATCTTTGGGCTCCTAATCCAATGCTTCTCTCTCCATATTATACATCCGTTAAATGTGTCTGTCTCATCTAGAACACTTTCTTTTTTCCTAATGACAAAAATCTTGTAAATTACTCAGTGGAAAAAGCTGCTTTCTGAAGGACATGTAGGGAGCTGGTAATTTCTGGTTCTTCCCTGATTTCTCATTCCACTTTTGTCTGAGTCTCTTAACAAATCTCTAAATATATTTCTTTTAATTTCCTCATCCAGGAAATTACAGGATATTACTGGTATTTTAATGAGTTCTTAGTTAAGAATCTCAAAGGTAATAACTATCTGTAGCCTGGTTTCAAAGAAGTTTAATTGAAATTAAATTCCAATGTCCCAAATAAAAAACTCCATCATATACAAGATTACATAGCTCACGCTTCTATGCCAATCTTTTTTATAAATTCCTCTTTTCTCATTGCAGACTCAATGTAACTGAGACATCTAGTGTCCAATCCTAAGAAAAACAAATTTCTTACTGATTCTGGTTTTAAAGAATTCACCAGATCTGTTCTACCGTACTTGTGAGTAGAACTATGAATTTCTCCACCACCCCACCACCACCCCCCGCCGCCTTAATTTCAGAAAACTTCTTCATGGTGCTTTCTGGGCTTAACTCTCTTCCAAGTGAAAATTATATTCATATCACAGACACTCACAAAAGGTTTCCCCAATTGAATGTGCTTGTTAAAACAGGGTTGCCATTCACATGGATAAAATCCAACCCTGAATCCCATCCCACCTCCTCTGACTTTTAAAGTAATTGCCCCAGATAGAAAATACCTCTTTAACAAACAAACACCCAAAGCACAGAATTTGGAGAGCATCCAGGTTGGCAAACACAGCTGTGCTGGGAAAGTGGTGCGTGCCCAATGAGGACATGCACACTTCATGCCCTTTTCTCTGTACCTGGCCCTAAGTATCTCTTCCATTTGGCTGTTCCTTAACCATACCCTTTTATAATAATTACTATTTATTAGTAGTACATTATTAGTAATCTAGTTAAATGAAAAAAAGAAAGAAAAAGAAAATGCCTCTCTTCTTCAACAACATTTGAATCTAAGGTCATGCCTTGTTTTCTGGATTTCTAGTCACTAAGATGTACAAATAAACTGAAGATATTTTACTTATTGTGTACATATACAAAATATATAAAATATAAATATCTTATAAAGTCATAAAATATTTTATAATATAAATATATAACATAAATATGTATGCAAATGACATTAATTTTATCACATAATGAATAATATTTTCATATCATGATAACTTTTAAAAGTGAAATATATCTTAAATATGACACCAAAAGCAAAAGCAACAACAAAAAATAGGTACATTGGAAATCATCAAAATGAAAAATCTTGCACTTCAAAGGACATTATCAAGAAGATGAAAAGAGAATCCTCAGAATGGTGCAAGATATTTAAAAATCATACATCTGATATAGGACATATCTAGAATATATAAAGTACAATTCCAACTCAATAAAAAGACACATAACTTTTAAATGGGCAAATGATCTGTGGGGACATTTTTCCAAAGAAAAGATACAAATGGCTAACATGCCCATGAAAAGATGCTCAACACCACTAATCATCAGGGAAATGTAAATCAAAACCACAATGATACCATTTCACATCCACTAGAATGGCTATAATTAAAAAAAACAGATAATAATAAGGTAAGGGAGCACGCAGAGAAATTGAACTCAACTTCAGCAGTGTAGAAATATGCCCCGCTGGTGGGAATGTAAAATGATGCAACCTTTTTGGAAAGTCTGACAGTTCCTCAAAATATTAAACATAGATTTACTATGGGACCCAGCAATTCCACTCCTAGGTATCTACTCGAAAGAAATGAAAGTGTATGTCCCCACACACACTTGTACGCCAAAAAGTAGAAACAACCCAAATGCCCATCAACTGATGAAAGAATAAATAAAATGTGGGGTAACCACACTGCAGAATATTGTTCAGCCATACGAATGAAGTAAGGATGCATGCTAGCACAGGGATGAACCTTGAAAACACTATGCCAGGTGAAAGAAATCAGACACAGAAGATCACATATTTCCACATTTATATAAAGTGTCTGGAGTGGGCAAATCTTGTTTTTATTAACATATAATGTATTATTTGTTTCAGAGGTACAGGTCTGTGATTCATCAGTCTTACACAATTCACAGCACTCATCATAGCACATACCCTCCCCAATGTCCATCACCCAGCCAGCTCATCCCTCCCACCCCCCCTCCCCTCCAGCAACCCTCAGTTTGTTTCTTGAGATTGAGAGTCTCTTATGGTTTGTCTCCCTCTCTGGTTTCATCTTGTTTCATTTTTCCTTCCCTTCCTCTATGATTCTCTTCTTGATTTTCAAATTCCTTGTATCAGTGAGATCATATAATTGTCTTCCTTTGATTGACTTATTTTGTTTAGCATAATAGCCTCTAGTTCCATCCACATTATTGCAAATGGTAAGATTTCATTTTTTGATGGCTGCATAGTATTCCTGTGTGTGTGTGTGTGTGTGTATACCACATCTTCTTTATCCATTCATCTGCTGATGGACATCTAGGCTCTTTCCATAGTTTGGCTATTGTGGACATTGCTGCTATAAACATTGGTAAATCTTTAAGAATAGAAAGTAGATTAGCGATTGGTTAGGGCTGCTTGGGAGGAAATGGAGAGTGACTCCTACCAGGTGTGAAGTTTCCTTTTGGTCTAAATAAAACAGTATAAAATTGATGGTGATAGTGACTGTAGAACTGTGACACTAAAAAGCATTGAATGACACACTTTAAGTAAGTGAGTTGTATGGTATGTGAATTATATCCCAATAAAACTGTTATTAAAAAGTTAATTATAAGTAGTAACACATTTTAAATAATCAGTAAAATTATTTTTAAATGCTCAGTAATCCACGCCCTGAACATCTTTATAACTTTAATTTCTACCCATCTTGCAAAGGCTAAATCAACCTCCCTGAATGTCTCTACAAAGGACTTTGTAGGGATTACTGCTGAAGTTAATCCTAGATTGTGGCTCCTCTGGGTGAAAATAAAACTCATTCATTCTAGAAAGAAGAAACCAAGTTCTCTACTGGGAAGGGAGGAAAGACCTCAGAAATAAATCAACCAATCACATTAAGTAGATAAAGAATGTAAGGAAGGGGAATAAATTATAATCCAAATAATGATCATGTTCATTTGGTTTTTTTTTTTAATTAAAATATAATGTATTATTAGCCCCAGGAGTACAGGTCTGTGAATTGTCAGGCTTACACACTTCACAGCACTCACCATAGCACATACCCACCCAATGTCCATAACACAACCACCATTTCCCTACCCTCTTCCCCTGGGCAACCCTCAGTTTGTTTTGTGAGATTAAGAGTGTCTTATGGTTTGTCTTCCTCCTGATCCCATCTTGTTGTGTGTGTGTGTGTGTTTTTAAAGATTTTGTTTATTTATTTTAATAGAGAGAGACAGCGAGAGAGGGAATACAATACAAGCAGGGGGAGTGGGAGAGGGAGCCCGATGAGGGGCTTGATCTCGGGATCATGACTGAGCCACCCAGGTCAACCCTGTTCATTTAAGTTTAAGTTAGAAAAATGTCAACTTAAAGCCACTTATAAACACAGTTGTTTTATTCATAAATATATATGTTCAAAAGTATAAAAATAGGAATAATCATTTTCTCTCATCCTTGAACTAATGTTCTGTTAACTTATAAATTTAAAAGTTTATATTCCTCTGTCAAGTGACTGTATAAATTGACCTAACTAAATACCCTTAAATATTTAAAACAACATTTACAAATTTAATGTCAGATCCTTTCAGGCATTTCAGTTATCCCACAAAACAGTTATAAATTCAACAAACAAGGGGCACCTGGGTGGCTCAGTCAGTTCAGAAACTGACTCTTGGTTTTGGCTCAGGTCTTGATCTCAGTATTGTGAGATCGAGCCCCACATCAGGCTCTGTGCTTAGCATGCAGTCTGCTTAAGATTCTCTCTCTCCCTCTCACTCTGACCCTCCCCCCCCAACACTCCTCTTTCTCTCTCTCAAATAAATAAATCTTTAAAAAAATTCAACAACCAAAATCTTGCTAAATCCAAACAATAATCAAAACTAAAAGGCAACCTACAGAATGGGAAAAGATATTTGCAAATGACATATCAGACAAAGGGTTAGTATCCAAAATATATAAAGAACTTATACAACTCAATACCCCCCAAACAAGTAACCCAATTAAAAAATGGGTAGAAGACTTGAACAGACATTTCCTCAAAGAAGACATAGAGATGGCCAATGGATACATGAAAAGATGTTCATCATCACTTACCATCAGAGAAATGCAAATCAAAACTACAAGGAGATTAAAAAAAAAAAACTACAAGGAGATATCACCTCACACCTATGAGAATGGCTAACATCAATAACACAAGACACAATGGGTGTTGGTGAGGTTGTGGAGAAAAAGGAACACTCATGAACTGTTGATGGGAATGCAAACTGGTACAGCCACTCTGGACAACAATATGGAGGTTCCCCAAAAAGTTAAAAATAGAACTACCTTATGCAATTGCACTACTGGATATTCACCTGAAGAATATAAAAATACTAATTCAAAGGGATACAAGCACCGCTGTGTTTATAGCAGCATGATTTACAGTACCCAAGATATGGAATCATTCCGAGTGTCCATCGGTTGATGACTGGATAAAGATGATGTGGGAGATATATAAAATGGAACATTATTCAGCCATGAAAAACAATGAGATCTTGCCATTTGCAATGACATGGGTGGAGGTAGAGAGTATTTTGCTAAGCGAAATAAGTCAGAGAAAGGCAAATACCATATAATTTCATTCACATGTGGAAGTTAAGAAACAAAACAAATGAGCGAAGGGGGAAAAAGAAAGAAATCGAGAAACAGACTCAATTATGGAGAACAAACTGATGGTTACCAGAGAGAAGTTGGTTGGGGGGGGATAGGTGAAGCAGGTGAAAGGGATTAGGGAGTGCAGTTGTAATCATCGGGTGAGGTATGGAAGTGTTGAATCACTATATTGTTCACCTAAAATTGAAATAACACTGTATGTTAATTAATTGGAATAAAATAAAACTTTTAAAAAATGAATAAAAAGATATTTGCTAGAAGAAAAACTTGCTAAATCCACCAAAAAGTAATAAATACATTAAATAAAACTTACTGATGTAGTAAATTAAATTTACTTAACATTCAAATTCTGTTTACAAACTTAATTATATTATCTGAGTTTCTAATTAAAATCTCTTTTAATTTATCCAATAGAATAGATAACAAACATATACTATAATGATGATTATACAACTTATATTTTCTTTAAGATTTTATTTATTTATTTGAAAGAAAGGGGGAGAGAGGGGGAGAGGGAGAAGCAGACTCCTTGCTGAGCAGAGAGCCCGATGCAGGACTCGATTCCAGGACCCCGAGTTCATGACCTGAGCCGAAGGCAGATGCTTAACTGACTGAGCCTCCCAGATGCCCCTGTACAACCACTTATATTTAACCCTAGTGTCCCATAGTATGAACTGTTGGTGGGAATGATTTAATTTATCATGCCCAAACTTCTCTCTATCTTCCTGCAGAGGCAGTTTATCCAACCGGAGTTGCAGAACTGCAGTCTCAAATGAGATGATGAACCCAGGACCCAGGAAGCCCTCCACTGAGATGCTGACTCAGCACCTGTTAATACTCTGAGTCTCCTTTTAGAGTATGCGACTATTTAAGTCTATGAATTCCTTTCCCCAATTTCTGTCTTAATATCTTACATAACTTTGAATTTTGTGATTCGAATTAAAGAGATTCTGAATCCTATTTATACTCAACCAAACTGTTCTCCTGCTGGTTTACATTGAAGAGATTTTATTCCCCTCTCTAGTACTTGCCTTAGCTATCTTGTTTTCAAGTATTTTGAAACTTCTTGATGAACAGTATTACAGGAGATACCATTTAGAACATGTAAAGTGCTTTGCAATATAAGGAAACAGACTTATAAATCTTACTGCCATTGTTATTTGGTCTACATTGATTAGCTCCTCTATATCAATTCTTTTTTTTTAAGGGGGAGAAATTTATTTATTTTTAAAGATTTTATTTATTTATCTGACAGAGAGATAGAGAGAGATCACAAGCAGGCAAAATGGCAGGGAGAGGGAGAAGCAGGGAGCCCGATGCAGGGCTCAATCCCAGGACCCTGGGATCATGACCTGACCCAAAGGCAGCCACTTAATCAACTGAGACATCCAGGCGCCCACCTCTATATCAGTTCTTAATAAATACTTGTTGAGTAAGATATAATGGGGTAAATCAAAATTCTATTCATTGTATTTTGAGAAATGGCTAGATGATTCTAACAGTTCATCTGGAAGAAAAAACAAAGAGGAATAGGGAAGAAAAATTTCAAAGGGAATAGTAATGAGGAAGTCTAAGATATTAAAATTTATTAAATAGTTATTGTGGTCAAATATGTGTGGTATTGGCATAGTAATTGACAGGATGTTTAAAGGACAGAAATGTAGGGTGCCTGGATGGCTCAGCCAGTTGGGCATACCACTCTTGATTTCGACTCAGATTATGATCTCAGGGTTGTGAAATCAAGCCTTGTGTTGGGCTCCGTGCTGAATGTGGAGCCTGCTTAAGATTCTTTCTCCCTCTCTCTCTGCCCCTCCCAACTGTGTGCATGCTCTCTCTCTCTCTCTCTCTCTCTCTCAAAGAAAAAAAATTTTTTTAAATAAAAAAGGGAACAGAAATGAAAGTCATAAAATTGGTAATTACATATAAGATTATGTAGTTTACAACAAAAGAAGGAAAACAAACCAATGAAAAGTAAATGGTCTATTAAACAAATGGTATTGAGATTATTGCCTATCCGGGGGAAATGTGAAATTTGGTTCCAACCATATGCTAAAGTAAATTTCAATTGTACTAAAGAGTACAATGGAAAAAATAAAATTAGACAAACAAAATAAAAACAAATTGTGCCTTTATCTGATATTTAAACAGAAAAGATATTTCAGCCCCAAAATGATGACAACAATTATCACAAAGAATGAGACTGAGGATGGATCCATAAATATTGACAATTTCTATGTGATGAAAATACTACGGATGAGACCACACACACACACACACACACACACCGTGGAAATATTAGTACATCACATATAGACACCCAATGGCACAGATATGTTGTATGTAAATATTTCCTAGAACCAACAAGAAGAAAACATGCTCCCCTTCCCATCTCTTCAAATAAAAGGATCATATAGAGGTTCCATTTCTGATACAGAACCAGGAGACAGGAAAGGAAAGACAAAATATCAAATACCAAAACACAGAACTTTATTTTTTAATATTTTTTAAAGATTTTATTTATTTATTTGACAGACAGAGATCACAAGTAGGCAGAGAGGCAGGCGGGGGGGCGGGGGGGGAGGGAGCAGGTGTCCTGCTGAACAGAGAGCCCAATGCGGGACTTGATCCCAGGACCCTGAGACCATGACCTGAGCCTAAGGCAGAGGCTTTAATCCACTGAGCCACCCAGGCGCCCCCAAAACATAGAACTTTAAAAAAGAGTTTGGGTATCTGTCCACAGGTAGAGCGACACAAGCTGACAACTCCACTTTAAAACTGGCAAAATAAACCATGGTTACTCAACATCATTTGAGTCAATAAGCACTTCTCCTAAAATGGACAAAGAGGCCAAGGTGTGCATATGCGTTTGACATGCAGTGTTTAAAAATATGTGTCCCTATGAAGCACAATTAGTAACATCTTTGGCCAGGATCCTGTTAACCATTATGTCATTCTTTTCCAGCATAATAACAGATGTTTACAATAATGACTGAGGTATTGCCTGTTCTTGAAGTTTCTGTCCAGTAATCTATCAATGAAAGTGTTGCCACACCATCACTGTCTAATGTACTTTCTATCACAAATATTTGTGTCTGTGAGTGACTCATGCGTAGCACACAAGGTGATTTTATTAATTGCTCCATTCCCCGACTGCAACACAACAAATATTGTGTAATAAATATTTGACTACAGTTTATTACAGAAGATTTCTTTATCCTAAGTGTAGACAGTGGGATTAAACACAACTACTATTTAAGAGAGAAGAGGTAAGAAAACAATAAGTTTGGCTGATGAAATGAAGCCAAATTAAAAAGGCAAAAAATCGTAAAATGCCTGAAAGGATCCCGGAACACCCAAGCTAGATAGGACGACCAGATGTTTACTTGAAAAGAGCGTCCTTGGGTAAAAGCTGGATGTTCTGTGTTCTCCCAACAGGTGGCGCTGCACCAGCGTTCTGCCTCGGGACCGCGAGCTGGGGAAAGAAGGCCGCCCCAATCGCCTAGACCACTTCCTGGAGCTGAGATCACAGGATCCAGTCTTGGGCTTTGTTTGATTGTGGCCTTCGAGAACCTCACCCTCAAAAAACAGAACCCGGGAGCCCACACAAAGAGGCACTTAGTAAAGTGTACTTGAGAGGATGATTCTAATCATTCTTCCTAGAGGTAAATTCATGTACTCATTAACTCATTTACTCAGTAAATATTTACTGGGTGCCTATCATAGGTTGGGCCCCAGGTTCAGCGCTGGAGATATAATAGGAAGGAGATACGTGGACCCTCTTCTTTTGGGCATTATGGTCTCGCGGACGAACAAACATTACTGAAATGCTGACATTAATGAAATAATTTCTTACAGAGTGATCCAAAGGAAAAGTACAAGCCATATAAAGATACGGACATTAGGACAAGGTGAATCAAGGCAGAAAGAGTGCATCAATAGGAACTAAGCTCTGTACAGAATAAGACAGGAATTGTCTAAAATGTGAGAAACATACCCTGTGCATATCTATTAAGTTATGAGGCATATCTGTGACCCTCTGAAAATCACCCTTGCTGTGGTAACCAACAGACACAATAACCAACAGACAGAGAAAAGGCGCCCCGTTACACTTCCATGAAATGTTACACTTAAGCCAGAATATAGGATGGGTTTCATCCTTTCTCTCCAAATCTCTTCCTGTCCTCTAGCCCCTCTCCCTCAAAATGCAGCGATTTTCATTAGAGGCTGCTTATAACCTATAACTTCAGTTTCCCAAATATGGTTTTCTTGATGGCAGTTCCCTTCTCATGAAGCAGCCAGAAACTCAAGCTCTCTCAAAGCTGACATTAGTCTTTCTCACTCTGTTACTCAAGGATCTCCATGACATGCTGTAAATTCCTTTAAGTCCCACTCCCCACTGGTCTCGGTACAAATCCAGTGGGCAAAAAAGTATAACTACCACCCCTGGATTAGACATTGCGTATCTCTCTTTCCTGCCTCTGTTCCACACTTTTCCTCCATGCCATCCAGGCAGCTGAAGTGGCTTCCTCTCTTGTCAATAAATGATGCCTTCCTTAAAACAAAATCACCAACTTTTTAGGTATTAAAAGACCTTTTTAAAAAACAAACAAACAAAAACAAAACAAAAAAACATTGATGTGGTGCCTGGGTAGCTCAGTAGTTAAGCATCTGCTTTTAGCTCAGGTCATGATGCCGAGGTCCTGGGTTCAGGCCTCGCATCAGGCTCCTTGTTTAGCAGGAAGCCTCCTTTGCCCTCTCCCACTCCCCCTGCTTGTGTTCTCTCTCTCACTGTCTCTCTCTCTCTCTCTCTCTGTCAAATAAATAAATAAAATCCTTAAAAAAATAAAAATTAAAAAATGAACATTGATGTTATAAATATTGGCTTGTTCCTAACATTTTGTTAGACAAAATAAAAAGCTGATAACCTTACATTGGTCCTCACATTAAAAACATTTTATTATTTTTTTATTTTATTATCTTTTTAAATTTTATTTTTATTATTTTTTTTTATTTTATTATCTTTTGACTTGTAGAGTTGGAGAAACACAACCCTACAAAGAAGTCTCCCTTTGCAAGGCCTGGCCTGACTCCATATGAGAGAAAAATGGGAGGACTGTCCTAGGCCTGAGGGCCCTGTGAGTTCAGGCCAAGAGACACCGCAGATAGCAAAGAGCCCTTTCTCCTCTCTGTTAAGATTTGCCCTCAGGATTCTGGTTTCCTGTCTGAGGACCTAGGTCTTCTTCCGGCCATTCACTGGACGGACGCGGTCTACCTGGTCTACCCACAGGGCTGCGGTCTCAGCCTTGTAGGCCTCAATGGAATGACCACATTAGAACATGACACGTGATAGGAAAAATTATCAATGTATATAATGGTGCTAATAGAGTTTTGAAGTACCCAAATATGCTGCTTTCTCTTGTATTTCCTTCTGTTGACCTCCCTCCACCTCCATACTTCCAGAGGTTTCCAGTTGCCTTACGGAGGCTTAGGATTATTGCAGGAGGAATGGAAAGAAAAAAAGAAAAAGAAAGGAAAAGGTAAGTATCAGCTTCCAAATAAGATTTTTGAGATTTTCGTGATCTTAAAAGCTAGACTTTGTAAAAGAGAAAAAATGTTCTAGATTCTCTTCTCTCTCTTGTTAACATATCAAAAGCCAACCTGATCATAGAGTTTTATGAGGGAAGTCCTGGAGTAAACAGGAAGAGAAAGAGAGACACCCACCCTATCAGTTCTAGGGAACTATCTAGGGAAAAAGGGAGAAGGTGGTAGCCAAGGCCTCAGAGGTGAGCCTAATCTCCCTTCTCTTGATTCCACCCAAGGCAAGATTTATGAAGTAGGCGGAGGAAAGGTGGAGGGTTTCTGAAGACTTCATCTTTGGAACTCTAGGAGGGCCTGGCCTTGCAGGTTGGCTGGCACCACCCTGGGAGTGGCTAGCTCAAGGTTTACCTCAGCAGCATAGCGTGATTTGGCAGGGAGTGAAGTAGAATATAATTTCCTGGGGTGTCTCCAGGACCAGTATGGCATAAATTGGACCAAGGAGTTCCCATCTGCTCCAGAGAAGAGGCCTGGAAAGTCACTGAGTTGAGAGGCAATAGGCCTCCACACAAAGGCCAAGGAAAAGGTGAATCAGCGGTAAGACTGGGGTTGGACACCCTAGGCAGGAGCCAGATGGAGGATGTGGGGTCTACAGCAGCAGCCAGAGCAGAGGCTGAGTCATAAGACCGAGGATCCCATCTTTTCTCTGTCCCTGCAGGGTCTATTAGCCACAACTCCACCAAAAATCCAGACATCGTCTTGAAAAGCCAGTAAAGAAGGATGCAGATACCAAAGAGACTAAGCATGTTTTACGTCAAGAGAAGGACCATTTACCTAAAATTTCTGTTTAAATTGTGTGCCAGAAGATTCTTCTCTCTCTTCAGTGGTTGCAGGCTCATAAGGAAGACAAGAACTATTTTAGAGAAATGAAAATGCTGCATCTTCTTTGCACATTTGTGAGGAGGGTGAAAAAATCTGCAACCCTTCACACATATGAGTGTTGCCAGCTTTTCCCGTCCTCCTCCCCGTTGCTAAATTTGGTGCAGCTTCGCTGCTCAGTTCCTCCCATCCACCCACATCCAACTGTGCAGAAGAGCTTGGAGGGTCCAGACCAGATCTTTGGGACTTTCACTGCAGAATCAGGGGGATGGAAGGGAGAATGGAAGTGGTATAAGCCACACGGGTAGATTGCAAGGAGGAAAAATAAAAGGCAAACTCCTCTTGCAAGAGGCCATGGAGAGTGGGGGAGCGTGGATGTGTTCAGATGCATCGTGTAGGAGAGGGAGATGGAGAGAGAGAAGGGGAGGGTGGGAGAGCATACTATTCGGGAGAAAAAGGGTGAGGAATGGAATGGTTGGATATTAGAGAAGAGTAAAGGGGTTTTGGTAAGAGCTGCTCTGGACTGCATCCTTGGATCTTTTTCATATTCCTTGAGATTAAAAGTAGAATTCCTCTCAGGATTTGCTCTGTTTGAGCCCCATCCCTTCAGGGTCTGATCCACGTGGTGGGCAGTTTTGACAAGCTTACAGACATGTGAGCCTGCCATCGGACAGCAGTATAATCATACAGAGCAGGGGTTCTCACCTGGGCGGATGGTGCCACCCAGATGCCATTCAGCAAAGTCTGCAAACATCTTTGATGATCACAACTGGGGATGCAGTTGGCCAGACATGATGCCAAACATCCTACAATGCACAGGACAGTCCCCGATGGTGAAGAATGGTCCCAGCCAAAATGTCAACAGTACCACAGGTGAGAAAATCTGATGCGGAAAGATGGAGGAAGGGGCAGTTTTTTCCCAACATCTTCGCTTCACAGATACAAATTCTTTTTGCCATTTTAAACATTTTTTTAAGTTTGTGATATTAATTCTTTTTTTTTTTTTAAGATTTATTTTATCTTATTTATTTGAAAGAAAGAGAGGGAGCATGAGAGGGGAGAGGTCAGAGGGAGAAACAGACTTCCCATATCGAGTCTGATGTGGGGCTCGATCCTTAACCAACTCGATGCTTAACCAACTGAGCCACCCAGGCGCCCCTGTGATATTAATTCTTGAACAGCACTGAATACATACAGTAATATTAATTACAGTAATATTAGCCAAATCATAGATTTGGGGTTCCTAAAAACCTGTAAGTTAAGAGAATTCCTATTGAAGAACTCCAGACCCTATGGAAAAATAAAGTTGAGTATTTGGAGGTTTCTACAAAATTCATGAAAAGCCTTAATACATATTTTTATTCTCGGACATGGGGAGATGGAGAGGAGAAGGGTGTTGAGGGAAATTGAGGGGGAGATGAACCATGAGAGACTATGGACTCTGAAAAACAACCTGAGGGTTTTGAAGGGGCGGGGGGTGGGAGGTTGGGGGAGCCTGGTGGTGGGTATTATGGAGGGCACGCATTGCATGGAGCACTGGGTGTGGTGTAAAACTATGAATCCTGTTACGCTGAAAAGAAATTTAAAAAATTTAAAAAATACATATTTTTATTCTCAATATAAAACACATAAAATTAGGGGCACCCGGGTGGTTCAGTCAGTGAATCGGCTGCCTTTGGCTTGGCGCATGATCCCAGGGTCCTGGGATTGAGCCCTGCATCAGGCTCCCTGCTCACCAGAGAGCCTGCTTCTCCCTCTCCGTCTGCCTGCTGCTCCCCCTGCTTGTACTCTCTGTCTCTCTGTGTCCAATAAATAAATAAAATCTTTTAAAAAAAGAAGAAGAAGAAGAAAAAGAACTCAGAGATAGGACACAGTGTCAGAGGGAGATTGCTACCAGGCCTGGTCCAATAAAAATGCCACCTAAAGTAACTGCCTTTAAATAACCCCACCATTTTGGTGGAAACCCGACTCCTTCCTCTGGTAGCAGCAAATGGCATGTAGGGCTGACAAGTGATGAGCAGTGTCCATCAGGTGATTTATGAATGAATAAGTTGGACTATAAGAGATGGTTTCATATTACCAGCACATAATGTGTAAAAGTTAGACTTGTCACAGCTAAGATCATGCCTTTGGCTTCACTAACTGACAAATGGTACCTTAAAAAATAGGCAACCGTTTTTTTTCCTTTCACAAGGAGACTGGAGGAATGCAGTTCAAAGCTGGTGGAGAGGCTCAAAGATTTCAGGGATAAGAATTCTCTCAGTCTTTTTGTCATAGTCACAAGACAGCGGCTGCATTTCCGGGCATTGTGTCCATGTTCAATGAAAAAAGAAGGCAGAGAGCCACAAGGAGAAGGTGTGGCAACAAGCTCATTTATCCTTCTACCAAGAAAAGCAAAAGCCTTCTGGAAACACAAAGAGGACACCCTCTCATGTCTTACTGGGTCATGTAACCAACCCCTAGCTGCCAGGGTGGCCAGAAAGGCAATACATAGCTTTACTGACTTTATATCCATTGAGTTAACCATAATATAAAACTCTCTTCTTGTTTCCAACCAGCATCTTAGACTAGTTGGAGGCCCAATGGAAAGTGATGAGAACCAGAGCTAAGAATTGATTTTATGAGAGATTCTGAATCCAAGGGCGCCTGGGTGGCTTGGTCGGTTAAGTGTCTACCTTCAGCTAAAGTCATGATCCCAGGGTCCTGGAATTGAGTCCCGCATTGGCCTCCCTGATCCTTGGGAAGCCTGCTTCCTCCCTCTCCCACTCCCCTTGCTTGTGTTCCCTCTCTTGCTGTGTCTCTCTCTGTCAAATAAATAAATAAAATCTTAAATCTTAAAAAGAAAGAAGAAAGAAAGAAAGAAAGAAAGAAAGAAAGAAAGAAAGAAAGAAAGAAAGAAAAAGATTCTGAATCCAAGCAGTGCTACTTCAGGTCCTAGCTGGGGAGGTGGCAATTCTTACCAGCCACACGGACACCGGAAGCATTTTGGGAGCTCTGAAGGACAATGTTCTTGGTTTGGGCCTTAACATTGCACAGCAGGCACCATAAAGTGGCGAAAGTCTCTCAAGCTACTTCCTGGGTAGACACAGTGACAAAAGGAAGTTAGGGCAGGAAAGGAAAAACATAACAAACCCAGCAACCTCCACTCTACTATTGGTGAGTCTCACTGACCCCTTGGGCGCTCTTGGAAATAAATAATTGGGGAGAAGTTGAATTACTTGGGCAAATGGAAGGTGGATGCAAGATCAAGAACTTTGAGTTAATGATGTTAATAGGACTTCATGTGTAGCCATAGACTGATATACCTGCCTGGAGATTAGATCATAATAGCAAATATGAAAACAACTTGGGACTTGGAAATCAAAGTTTTGTTGCTTCTACAATAACCCGCCAAAAATTGAAGAAGTTTCATTTTAGCCCACTACTAGACAATATTCCCAACCCATGAACTTCAGCTCTCCTGGCTATCTCTGCCAAAAATGAACTGCTTGTGACATACACAGCCCCAGCCTGGGGAGAGGATTGCAAACCCCCAGGCCCTGCCTCCTTCCCTTTCTCCTTCCTCATCTGGCTTCTGAGATGGTGCCTTTTCTCTGCACCTAAGCTTTCTGCAAAGCTGGGGCTCAGCCCAATATGGTTATGTGGTCTGTTCTGGTTTCCCTTGTGGGTTTTAGATTCAGAATTCTGAGCTCATTCGTTAGCAGCTTCTCTGAATAGGCCATCTCATCCATTTGCTCATTTGTTCATTCATTCAGTCATCATTCATCAAACATTCAGTTAGTGCCTTCTATGTTCTGTGTAGTGCACAGTCAAAAACAAAATATTGTCCAGTCTGTAAGAATCTTAGGCTCTCTAGGCACCTCATAAAAGTAGAAGCATATGGTATTTATCATTTTGTGACTGGCTTATTTCACATAGGATAATACCCTCAAGGTACAGCCACCGCGTACCATTGGTCAGAATTGCCTTCCTTTTTGGGAGCACCTGGGTGGCTCAGTCGGTTAAGTTTCTGACTCTTGATTTTGGCTCAGGTCTTGATCTCAAAGTCATGAGCTTGAGCCATGCATCGAACTCCACGGACAGTGGGCAGTCTGCTTGAGATTCTTTCTCTCTGCATGTTCCCCTCCCCCTCCCCCTACTCACAAACTCTGTCTCTCAAATGAACAAATAAAATCTTTAAAAAAAAAAAAAGAATTGGGACGCCTGGGTGGCTCAGTTGGTTAAGCGGCTGCCTTCGGCTCAGGTCATGATCCCAGCGTCCTGGGATTGAGTCCCACATCGGGCTCCTTGCTCAGCGGGGAGCCTGCTTCTCCCTCTGCCTCTGCCTGCCACTCTATCTGCCTGTGCTCCCTCTCTCTCTGACAAATAAATAAATTTTAAAAATTTAAAAAAAAAAAGAATTACCTTCCTTTTTTAAGGCTGAATAATATTCCATTATATGTATATACCACATTTTGCTTATCCATAGACACTTGGATTTCTTCCACATTTTGACTATTGTGAATACTGCTACTATGAACATGGGTATACAAATCTCTTCAAGACCCTGCTTTCAAAAAAAAAAAAAAGACCCTGCTTTCAATCTGGAAAACAGTATGGAAGTTCCTCAAAAAGTTTAAAATAGAGCTACCCTACAACCCAGCAATCACACTGCTGGGTATTTACTCTAAAGATACAAATGTAGTGATCTGAAGGGGCACACGCACCCCAATGTTTATAGCAACAATGTCCACAATAGCCAAACTGTGGAAAGAATAGACGAATGGATAAAGAAGATGTGGTATATATATATATATATATATATATATATATATATATATACACACAATGGAATACTACTCAGCCATCAAAAAATGAAATCTTGGCATTTGCAATGACATGGATGGAACAAAAGGCTATTATGCTAAGTGAAGTAAGTCAATCAGAGAAAGACAATTATCATATGATCTCACTGATATGAGGAATTTGAGAAACAAGAAGAGGATCACAGGGGAATGGAGGGAAAAATGAAACAAGATGAAACCAGAGAGGGTGACAAGCTGAAGGTTGCTGGAGTGGAGGGGGATGGGAGGGATGGGTGGCTGGATGATGGACACTGGGGAGGGTATGTGCTATGGTGAGTGCTGTGAACTGTGTAAGACTGATGAATCACAGACCTGTACCCCTGGAACAAATAATACATTATTTGTTATAAAGAAATTTTCAAAAGGCCTGGCTTTCTATTCTTTTGGGGTACAAAATCAGAATTGCTGGATCATATAGTAATTCTATGTTTGATTTTTTAAAACCTATAAGAACTTCTTTTTTATAGACAAAATAAACTGTAATGGTTTAAGTCATTTTCTGACAATTTTTCTGTTACTTGCAGCCCAAAGCTCCTAACTGGTTTGATGGGGGATAAGGTGCGGAGGGAACCTTAGGCAAAGGGAAAAGTCAGAGAGTACTCTAGATCTGCGGAGAACCACCTGGCAAATTTAGGGTACCACAAAGAGCTCAGCACATCAGTACATGAAGTGCAAGAATGTATCTGTTGCCCCTGTTGTTGAAAAGACAGAATGCATCCTAGCTAGTTTAAGCAGCAAAGAAATGCATTAAAGGTACTGAGCAAGTTAGAATCTCTTGAAGGGTCAAAGAGTCAAGCTGGAACATTTTTGATCCAAGAACAACACCCAAGTTACACATCTGGTCAATACACACACACACACACACACACACACACACGTGCGCATACGCACATGTGCACACATGCCGCAGCTTACACAGGATAGGGTGGCCCGGGCCTTCACCTCTACTGCCTGAGATCTTTCTGCTGTGCCTTGCCGCCTTCACCAGCAGTGTCTTCTTCCTATTTCTCTCTGAATTTAAGTCTCTCTTGGCTGTAGCTCCCTGGGGGAAACTGTGTCACATGTATGCATCCCTGTTTCCAGAGAGACTTTGACCTTGAGAAAGCTGGACACATTGTTCTGAGGCTCGTTCAAATTCAGTAGAAAAGAATGCTGTGATTGACTGACAGCGTGTGCCATGGGTATGAGAAAGGGAGCTCTAGGAGCTTGTTATGGACTGAATGTCTCTGCCCCAACCCTCAATTTTATCTTGAAGCCCTAAAGCCCCATCGTGGTTATACTTGGAGACAGGGCCTTAAAGGAAATAATTAAGGTTAAATGAGATCATCAGAGTGAGGCCCCCCATCATTGTAAGAAGAAATACCAGAGATTTCATCTCTCTCTCCACATGAACACATCAAAGAAAAGCCATGTGAGGGCATAGCAAGAAGAACTATCTGAAAGCCAGGAAGAGAGCTTTTGCAAGAAACTGAATTGACCAGCACCTTGAGACTTCTAGCCCCTAGAACTGTGAGAAAATACATGTCTGTTGTTTAAGCCAGCCAGCCTGTGGTATTTTGTTACGGCAGCTCAAGCTACCCACAGAATCGTAGCACATGTCTCATGTGGTCGCCATCAAGGCCAGAAAATCTCCACTTCATTAAAGGTTTTTAGGTAAGAAAATGCTGATTTGCATTCTTGAAAGAACTCTGGTGGCAAAGTGGGGAGTGGTGGGGAGAGGAATAGTCGGGAAGTAGACAGCCTACCTAGGTGTGTCTTAGTAACTCAAGGGAAAGATGATGAGAAGCTAAGAGTGGCAGTGGAGATGGGGAAGATGATCAATCTGAAAGACATTAAAGGGGCAGAATCTATAGGACTTAGTTATTGAACATGAAAGACAAGGAGGAAGAGGAAAGTGAAATGACTGGCCAGTTTCTGGCTTGGGCACTTGGGATAGGCAAAGGTACAACTCAACCAGGTGAAATACGGAGGGAGTAACACATGTGGGCAGAAAAATAAGTTTGCTTTTAGAAAAATCTCAATTATCACTCCACAAGATACTTATTAATGATACGGGAACATAGTGACTTTACTGGGAACAAATCTGACAGATACCACACTAACCAAGGAATCAAAATTAACATCACTGGTAATGGGATAGGTGGTCGTCATGAGCTTCCTGATAAGATGTACTGAGAAGAACTGAGTTTTATTTATATGGTTATTCCTGCCCAAAATGCAGGATACAGACGGAGGGACATTCTGCAATATAACTGGCCTGCAGTGCTCCACAATACCAAGCTTGTGAAAGACAAGGAAAAACTGAAGAATGGTCCCAGATTAAAGGAAAGTAAAAGCACACAAACACTGAATGCAATAAAGATCATTACTAGGACAATGGGTGAGATTCAAATAAAGGATATAGATGAGCTAATATACTGTGTCAGTGTTAATTTCCCAGGTTTGAAATCTGTGCTAGTTCTTGTAAAGAACTCTTGTTTCAGGGAAATACACACTGAAGTATTTAGGGGTAGGGGTCACATATTCTCTATGGGGGGGAGGATGGCAAAGCAAAAGAGCAAATATTTTTAAATGTTAACATTTGGAGACTTGGGAAAAGGGACATATAGCCTAAAATTATATTTAAAGAAAAAGTTTTTTGAAACAATGCATTTTTGGACTTGACAAATTAGATATAGGTACTTGTGGTTATTGGGATTCAGTGTATTTTTTTATTGAATAGGGTTAGCGTTTCCTCCATTCCTCGAGACTGAGCTCTTGGTCAGTTTACCTCTTTCACCTTCAGGCAGCCTAACATTGACTCTCCCTCCTTGGTGACTTTGTAGGCCTCACCTGCCCACCCCCTTCCCCGGGAGGCATACACTAGGCAGGCCATCATTCTGCCTTCCCCAGGAACAGCCCATCATTCAAGTTCTTAGGTTTCCTGAGCCCTGGGGATGAGTCCCCCAGACATAGGGCCCTCCTGGAGGGAGCATCCTTCCCCTGCTGTCTGCAGTCATGATGCCCTTCTGTTCCAGTCTCAGAGTTCCAACCTCATCAACTTATCATCCCTCATGTGCCTCATGCTCCTAGACTATCCTCCCTTCAGGAAGTCAGAGAGGGTCTCTGGACCACTCCCTTCCAAGAGCTAAAGACCTCCCTCAGCCAGTCCCTTTTAAGGCCCATTTCTTTCTCGTGCAGGGTTAGCCTCTCCCTTCTTCCTTCCCTGATGTGACAGGACAGTACTGTAGGTGCCTCCTCACACTCTAATATGGGAGCTCAGACCCCCCTGCAGGATCTGTAAGAGTCTGGGAGACCCCTTCTGGGGGCTAGTTTTACAAAACATCTCCCCACTCTGGTCTATCACATGAAGAAGCTAGAAGAAAAGTCTTCTGGAAAATGTTGTTACTGTGCTATCAGACCGCATCAGTTCAAATCCCCAATATCTTATTTACTAGCTGGCTGACCTGCAGAGGTCTTTCAACCTTTCTGAGCTTAGAGACATTATTGAATAAAATAGGAATAACAACAAAAACACCCATAAACAAAAATATCAAGCTACATGAGGAGCCTGGCACATGGCACTATTAGTTCCTATGTTTTGTCGGAGGTGGGGAGATACTTTTCAGAGAAGATCCCCTTGGGCATGCCTTGTCGCATCTCTCTTTTTACTGATGTTTCCCCAGCCTGAGCTTTGCTTCAAGAAGGGGCTTTGGACCAGCCCTGTAGTCAGCTCCTTGCTAGTTCCATCTGATTTCCTTTCTTCTTCCTCAGAATTTAGAAGAACATGAAAGCATCATCTACCCAACCACCACCCCACTGGGCTCCCATGGTCACGGGGAGGGGACTGAAAGTTGATGTCAGTCTCCAACTTGCCATGAGTACAGCCTCATGAGTATACAGCACCAGCCTCCTTCGCTGACCACTGTGTGCCAGCCAGGGGAGAGAGAGAGTTCTTGGCCTTGGGAGACCATAGCTATGTCTTCAGGGCATGAAAAGCAGCAGCGCCATGACCTCAGGTCCTCTGTCTTGGTTTTTACCAACTGGCTGGAGCATGTCTCCAGAGTCCACAGAGAAATGACAGATCTGTCCATACAAGTATAGACATTTTTCAAGCACAGAGTAGCCCATGAAACAAGTTCATGATTGCCCAACTTTTCCAATGTTCTTCTCAGATCTATTGATACATGAGTCTAAATTGACAAGAAAAGTTTAGTGAAAGTGAAGTGGATACGCTATCAAGTTCAAAAGGAGGGAGGCCAAGAGTCTGAAGTCAGACTGGCCTAAAGGCATAGACTATCCCATGTTCCAAAATTCAGACCTATAGTGTCCTCCTCCAGAGCTAAGCAAATGTGAAAATATTTTTAGTGCAAGAGCTGGAGGCTTTAAGATAAAGACTTGTCCATATTTTGGACACATCCTTGTTATAGCCCTGTTTGGTCTGAAGGTAAAATGTTAACTTTGAATATTTTGCAAAACACCCTGTATATTTAACTTCTCGCCTCACCTTCCTCTACTCCAACTTTATCCAACAGAAAAGTATGAATTGGATTTAGGGGCTGCTTGTACAATGCAACTGAATGCAGAAGGCATAATATACAAGCAGTACTCTAAAAGGAATGAAGAAATCAAGTTCTCAATGACCAAAAAGACTTCCCTTCCCACCCGTCCACCAGAAATAGTTATGCTTCATGAGTGTGCAGACCTATGAAAATTATCTACATTTAAATATTTTAAAGTAAGCATATTTCTCCTCCCTGACTCGCCAGAACGAAGGCAATTAGTAACTCAGCATCAGGAGATAACCCCTCACATTGCCATGTTATAGGCTGGTGCACGCTGATTCAAAACAATGCTGTGTAACTGACAAGTTCTGAAATTAGTTTCTAGCTGCAGGACAGTCTTATTAGGAGGCAAGGCAGTTTCCCTACCTCAGCCATCATGAAGCAAGCCAGCTTATGGGTGAAAATGACAATGGGTTAAAAGCTGGTGAAGAAATAGGAAAAGACAGAGTAGTGAATGGTTGCTTGTCAGAATGGAGGGGGGTAGAGATAGGAGTGATGGCCTTTAAACACATTCATTAATAATTTGAGGAAGGAAGTGAAGTGCAAGTTTGTGTATGATGCAATATTGTTCCAGTTGCAAAACATAATGAAGAAATGAGAGTAACTCTAGATGAATTTAAAACACAGTGTAAGGGCAATAAAGGGAGGGAGGTGGGACGGACTTCTCGTAATTGTACTGTGAGTAAATTTTATTGGTTTTTACAAAACGTTATTTCCTGAATATTTTACATTAAGGAAACACTGATTCTGCTAAAGATCTCTGCAGAGCAGGCCAGTATCAGTAAAGGAATAGTAACATCCTTAAATGTTTATTCAGAATTAGAATAATTAGGAATGATTTTGGATGGAGGAAAAATGGAGTTTCTGGGTCTTAGTGAAACAATATGATAATTCTGAAACCTACCACAGGAAGACTGGGGAAAAAAGACTGTAGGAGGAGTGTTATTTCATTTAAAATTGCCTTCATACTTTTATTAACAATTTAGTAATGGAATTATGGACTTGGGATTTAGCTAGTGAAAAAGAAAGGAAATGAGACTCTGGTATGGATATTGATATTTTATTTTAGTTTTTGGATATTGACATATTTTTTAAAGATTTTATTTTATTTGACAGAGAGAGAGAGAGAGAGAGAGAGAGGAGAGGGGAGGAAAGGGAGAGCACAAGCAGAGGGAGCAGCAGGGAGGAGAAGCAGACTCCCTGCTGAGCAAGGAACCCAGTGTGGGGTTCCATTCCAGGACCCTGGAATCATGCCCTGAACTGAAGGCAGACGCCTAACCAACTGAGCCACCTAGGCATCCCTTGGATATTGATATTTTAAAGAAAGGAACAAATCTTTAAACACCAAATTTTAACTTCAAATTAGAGGTTCCTACTAAAGTTTCCCATTCCAATTTTAATCATTTGGACAGGTAAGAGACTGAGTGATAGATAGAAAATAGAATTTTCAAAACAGGAAAGCTTCAAGTCTGCCGATTGGAGAAAGTAAGTGGACTAATATGATTCAATCCATTCATTCAACAGATATTTATTGTGGGAGTTAGAAATGAATTTCAGAGAAGAGATAAACAAGTACACAGATACATAATACTATGCAGAGAATGATCAATGCCACAAAAAGGTACAAATAAGAACCTCCGTCTGTGAGAGAAAGAGACACATGGATGAGGCAGCATTTGGAAGGGCAGGAAGAAGGTCACTCCTAGAGGGCTGGTGGGTAAAGTGGCTCAGTGTGGCTGGAGTTACAAGGGGTTAGGTAGGCTGGGCCCAGTCTCAACCCTGAGCCCTTGCCTGAGAAATTTGAGCTTTATTTTCTGGTTGTTTATAGCACTCTTTGAGACATATAGTGTAGCTTGCTTGCTAGCTGAAGGGATGAATGAAGCCACTGAAGTTTTTTTGAGCAGACCAAGTGACAAACTCCAATTTTTGCTTTAGGAAGATTAATTTAAGTGGCATGTGTAGGAGGAATGAGAGAGAGGAGATATCTATTATAAGAGTTCCAGTCCAGGGGCAGCTGGATGGCTCAGTTGTTAAGTATTTGCCCTGGGCTCAGGTCATGATCCCAGGGTCCTGGGATCAAGCCCTGCATCAGGCTCAGCAGGAAGCCTGCTTCTCCCTCTCCCACACACCCCTGCTTGTGTGTTCTCTCTCTCGCTATGTCTGTCAAATAAATAAATAAAATCTTTTAAAAAAAGAAAAAAAAAAAAAAGAGTTCCAGTCCAGAGCATGAGTTGACTAACATTTACTGTGTTAATCCTACTATTTGCCCAGGATTCTACCAGACACTTCATACACATACTCTCAGTAATTATTTCATCCTGATACTAAACCTTTGAAGAAGGAAGAAGTATAGCATTTCCATTTTATTGTTAAGAAACAGGTTCAGAAAGGTTGAAGAATTTGCCCGATGCCACACACGTTAGAGTGGTAAAACTAGGCTCCAGTGCAAGTCTGTCTGCTTCATAAGCTCATGCCTTTTTAAAAACAAACAAACAAACAAACAACCCACATGTTGACACTACTCAAGTAAAGGTGGATTTAACAAGTACAATGACAGGGAATGGAATGGAAAGAAGAAAGAAGCGATTTTGGCAGAATCAGAATTATGTGGGAGCTGAAAACAATATAAGGACAAGGGATGAAAAAAAAGAGTCAGTCTAGCCCAGATAACAGACAAAGGCTATGAACTCAGATTTGTAAAGGAAGACAGGGAGTTCAGTTTGGGACTTCTTGTTCGACATGACAGCAAAACATCCAAATAAGAGGAGATAGGTTCACTTTCTCCAGCAAATGTAATCATCACGGAGAGGGCCCCCACAGCACACATGGAAACAGCAGTGTCACTCCTCAGCGACAGACGCAGACTGAGGCCATTCTTTCTGGTTGCCCATCCTTTGCACAAGTGACTTCTCCTCCTTGGCACATTTGTGCCTCTCCCCGCTGACCTTCAGGTCACTCCTCAGTGCATTTCCCAGGAAGGCCTTCCCAGTCTCTCCAGTTTCCTCATCTTAGGGCTTTTCTCCAGTGCCTCTGTCCTTTTCCTGTATCTCTCTCAGACTGAGCCGCTGGAGGGCTGGAGCTCTCTCTCAGGCTATCATTAAGTCTGACCCTCAAAAAATATTTGTTGACAGACGGAATGATTCCTATTGTTGCCCTGGAAAACAACTACCCTGCCCTATTAAGTCACAGTTTCTTTCCTCTTAGGGAAGTGCAGTTAACAACCTCAAGACCAGGAAATCATCTTCCTCATCTCATACCAGGGTATTATTCATGCAGTTTACTCACTGTAAAGAGTTCTCTTGAAATAAAGTTAACAGCTAGTCAAAGATTTACGAATGTCCTAGTGTTAATCTACTTTTTAGCAAGCCCACTGATGAGGGCGCGGGAAGGGATGGGACCCGATCCTTCTATGCTCTTTCTGTTTCCAAAATACAAATAGTGGTGGTTAGAGCTTCAGAATTCTTCCGTGGGAGGATCTCCCATGCTGCTCTCCTATTGTAATTGGGGGCTAGTATCCTTTTTTTGAACAGCTTTTGTACTCAAAAGCGAAGATTTGTGTGTGTGGCGGTGTGGCTTTCGGGTAGGGAGCACGCGGATGTTATTAGGGAAATCTCTAGTACACCTCTTGGTTCTTTTTGAATAAGGTAGTTTTGAGGCGCTCTCAACTGTCAAATTCCACTCTATTATCTTTCCACAGGGAGTTCCCTCGAGCGTTAGAAGCTGTGGTAGTCCGCTTGTGGTGGGGAGCCTAATTCCCAGAAGGATTTGGGGATCTCAAGAGGGCTGGGGTTTTCCCTCATGGGGTTTCAGGGCTGCTCTGAGCCACAACTTGGAGCCGCACTTGGCTAGCGCCTGGGCTTTTACAGGGCAAAGAGCAGGAAAGCCAGCCCTTGGGTTCGCGCCCGGGCGGCCCTGGTTCGGGGAGGCTGAAGGTGGGGGTGAGGGGCGGGCGGCGACTGCAGAGACCCGGGTGGGGCGGGGGCGGGACAGGGGCGGGGCGGGGCGAGCCAGGCTGCGGACCGGGGGCGGGGCCCGGCGCGCGGCTCGCCCCAGCTTAGGCCGCCGCTGGGCTCCGCCTCGCGGGCTACGCAGGCGGCGGGGCTGCGGCACGGGCCGGGCGGCACCATGGCGGCGGCGGCGCCTGCTGCTGCGGCGGCTTCTTCCGAGGCGCCGGCGGCGACTGCGACTGCTGAGCCTGAGGCCGGGGACGAGGACAGTCGAGAAATCCGAGTGCTGCAGAGCCTGCGGGGCAAGATCTGTAAGCCGGGGCCGGGCTGAGAGGACTCACCCGGCGGCCAGCGGGGGCCGCCGCGGGGCTGAGGGGGCGGCGGGCGCACGGGGGTGGCGGCGCCGAGCCGGACTCGGATGGCGGGGCGGAGAGGGGACCTCGCCAGACGGGGGCCGGGGCCCGTACCGGGACCGGCGAGGCGCGCTGGGAGGGCCGGCACGGGTGAGGTTGGAAGGGGGGTGTGTTGGGGGAGGCGTCGCCTCGACGGGGCGGCGTGGGCTGGGGCTGCTCTTGTCCGGAGGGAGTGGAAAGCCAGGAATTTGCGTGGAGGGGGGCCCCGGGGGCGCCCGGAGCATCGCCGGCCTGAGGGGCTCGGTTCGGGGCGCGGCCTGGAAGTGGGGACGCCCCAGCCGGAGGCGGGGGCCGGGGGTCGGGGGCGTGAGCCGGCGGCGTGGGGAGTTTCCGGCAGTCCTGGGACGAAGGCCTCCGGGCGGTAAGGGCGCCGGGGAGCGGCCCGGAGGTGGGAGCCGAGCGGTAATTACGGGAGGCGAGGCCGGAGGAGGAGGGCGGGGAAGTGGGGCTGGCCCGAGGGGAGGGGGCTGCCTGCTTCCTGGGCTCACGAGCCTGTTCGAGGTTGAAAAAGGCGCCGTGAGCTGGAGGAAACAGGCCGTCCTGGGACTCTGGCGACCGCAGCTCCGGGTGTTCGCGAGTGAGCTCGCTGGGAGGGGCTCGGGGCCGGACACCTGTACTCGCCCCACCTCGCTGCGGCGGGGATTTGGATTGAGAGACAGTGTGACTGACAGGGACTTAAGACAGGATGTAGTGGCTTCCTGTGAGCAGGTCTCAAAACACAGTCATCCAGCCCGCACTTAACCCACTTAATTCCTTTCCTTCTCGTGCATTTAATTGTTACTTTTGTGAGCGAGCCGTATTAGTTGACTTAATATAGAATTTTTGCCCAGAAGCTCCGAGCGTTACAGTAGACCATTTGAATTCAGTCATTTGGATATTTGTTTTTAAAAAGTGACTCTGAGCGTCAGAGTTAAAATTTTTTCACAGTAGTTTTATTCAGGGGAAACGCCTTTTCATTTTTCTTCTTTTTCTTTTTCTTTTTTCTTTTTCTTTTCTTTTTTTTTTTTTTTGCTATTTGTAAGATACATCAATAAAACTAATTTTTGTTTTTGTCAAAAATCACCTTTTTTTCTTTATTCAGTATCTCAGAATGGAAATGTGCTTCATCTTTCCAACAAATAACCCTTAGTAAGAGGAGTACTTTTTTACTTTATAAGAAGAAAATTGAAGTGCAATAAAATGGCTAACAATGCTCTTTGTTGCACAGGATGTAAAATTTTCCTCTTCCTGAATAATGATATTACTAATTGAGCTTGGATTCTCTCCCTTTCCTCTTTTCAAGTTGCTCCCCTCTTCAAGTACTGAGATTTTATTAAATCTCAGAGGCAGGCATGTTAAATTTTCTCATCTTTTTGTTCTCAGAAATAGTCCTAGGCAACTTGAGATCTTGAGTACAGTTCTCAAAACCTGGAAGATGACATCAGAGAAATAGATCTTGTCTATATCTCTGTTCCCAAAATTAAAATTACTTTCTAGGGTATAAAATCTTTTCAAAATTCAGATTAAGTCTTATATTTAATATTTATATATATCTTATTTAACATTTGGGAAGATTGTAAATGGTTTGACTTGATCTAATTTTCCAAGTTTTACCACTTTTTCATTTTACTGTCACTTGAGGCTAGGCACTATCCACTGGAGCCTCTGGTTTATAGAGCTGCAGGTTATACCACAGAACTACATACACACATCTTGGAATTGAGAGTTATGGTTGGGCTGTTTCCAGAAGGATTTAGCTGTCCTGCATCTTCACCTGCTCCATAGCAAAGATATAACAATAGGAGATACCACTGTGAGTGAAACTCAGACATACAAGTACAGAAACACAGCTTTGTCTCTGTGCTTTAGAAAAACCCCACAACCCAGATTTGGGGATTGATCATCCAGTTGCTGGGAATGGTATTACCACTTTAACCATAGTTGGGGTGTCCTATTTGTTAGTTCATTTCTTGCTTTTGGAACAGGTCACTGAATATCTGCTTTTTAGAAAAAATGTATTAGGATACTTATATATGAAGCTTCTCCCCACCTCCCTCTCCATTTCTTTGCCCTTCTTTTAGCTGGTAAAATCCACAGTTGGTTGATCTTCAAAACCCTGTGAAGAGATGCTGTTTTCTATTTCCCTGAAACTGACATATGGGTTTTACAGGGTGGGGGCTGGAGGAGTCATCAGCAGGTGCTTAAGTCACAGATACGGGATGGTGGTGATCCTGACAGTGAAGATACTAAGCAACTTGAGGGTGTGGGTAACCACGTCAGCTTTCCTTTTCACCATATTGGGAGACCTCAAGAGGAAAGCCTGGTAGTACCCACTAGACTGGAGATGTGCTGGCAGATTTGAGACTGCTGTTTGAGAGCCTCTAATCTAGAGAGTTAGAGTTCACTAGGGTTCAAAGTGAGCCTCAAAGGAACATCCTTTTTCCTAGACCTGGATAGGACCCATTTTGTGGAAACCCATTTTGTGGTCAGTCAACTAACATTAGCAAATCCAGTGTTGCTGATAGTATTTTGTCTTCTGTGCTGATCCTCAATCCCCAGAGGTCGTTTTGGTGCCCTCGGAAACCATGGTCATTCCAAATGGTCAGCTTCCCTAATATTCAAGAGGCAGGTATGGTTGTTGAAGTCCCAGAGTTGTCATATGAACCCTTGATAAAGGAAATTAAGGTACTACAGACTCCATCCTTTAGTGTGAGCTGCCACGCAGTGAGTGGCAGGTATGCTTACGTGTACCTGAAGCACTTTTGCATTGCCCACTTCCCAGGCTAGAGAGAGGGATTGGAGCTTTCTTTGTACTTTTCAAGCTTCGTTATTTTATGTTATGTTTCAAGCTGTTATTTTATGTCTTTTTGGTTACCACTTTTTGTTAAGTTTGCTTTCATCTAATTAAATCAGCTGGTAATCAGAATGTAAGAATGTTGCTGAAAGAGCCCATGCCACCTTCTTCGGGGGTTTATCTACTCAAGGGAGACCAGAATCCAAGGATTGGTCTTCTCAGATTGGTAAGGGAGCCAAATCTGAGGATTTATGTCAGTATTGAGATGTGTAGTACAGTGTGAGACCCGTGGCATCATGATGTGACCCAGAACTCACTTGGTCTCCTTGGTATCTCTAGACCAAATGATGTAGAGCTCTTAGGCAAAGTAGGATCTGTGGGGTCTGGTTAAGTGCTTGAGTTTAGAAGCTTGGTCAGGTTAGTCACCTGGATTTGAATCTTCTCTTAATTCTCAATTGTTAACCTTTTTGTGCCTCTGTATTCTTTTTTTTTCCTTTTAAGATTTTATTTATTTATTTTAGAGAGAGTGTGCATATTCTGAAACCAAGAATCAGATCCTTAACTGAGCCACCCCTGCACCCCTATACCTCTGTATTTTTGTGTGTATAATGGGTATAATAAAATTATTTATCTCACAGAATTGATTTGAGAATTAAATAAATCCACTTCTCCAGTCATTTCTCCCCTTCTGCCCAGGATCTTGGTCAGACATGGACAATCTCTTGGGAAGGGATAAATAGGAGATAAAAATTAACCTTTATCTGATGTTCTTGTCAGTGCTTACTGGCATTTTCTGGTGTACAAAGCTGATTAAAATCAGAAGGATTGTATTCTGTTTCATACATTGTTATCATTCATGTGATTTTAGACTGCTCACTTACCTTTTGAGCTTATCTTCCTCATCTTTTCTTTTTTTTTTTTAAGATTTTATTTATTTGACAGAGATCACAAGTAGGCAGAGAGTCGGGCAGAGAGAAAGAAGGGGAAGCAGGCTTCTTGCGGAGCAGAGAGCCCAATGTGGGGCTCAATCCCAGGACCCTGGGATCATGACCTGAGCCGAAGGCAAAGGCTTTAACTCACTGAGCCACCCAGGCACCCCTATCTCCCTCATCTTTAAAATGGGAATAATGCTTCATCACTAACCATTTTATACATGTCCCCCTGCCTGGAAGTGTCTTTCTCCTTTCCTCCACCCCGTACTTATGTCAGGATCTCCTACACATCCTTCAAAAGCCTGCTGCATGTGATCTCCTGACCAAAGCCGCCTTTGGGGCAGGGCATCACCACCCCCATCCCTGGAGAGAAAGTGTTAGGCCCTAGTACCGCTGGGGAGTTGTAATTCCTTGTCCTTACTCTAGCACATTTTATAGAAATTGTTTATTTATTTTCTCCCATTAGACTGCAAGCTCTTCCAGGGTGGAATTCATTCTTTTTTTTTTTTTTTTTTTTTTTTTCCCTTTTAACTATCCCATTGTCAGCATAATGCCTGGGACATAATAGGCCTTTAGAAAATGCCCTATTTCTCACTATGTTATCCTGAGGAGGATTTGAAATACTAGCTGTGAAACTGTTTTGTAAATTTTACAGATAAACTAGAGGATAATAGTATTGTTGAAAGAAAACTACATGGGTTTGCGACAGGAAGTTCATTTCTTTCAAAATCACAGTGCCAATTGAGCTTATATTTGAACTGATGCCAAAGTTGCCTCATTAGAAAAAAGATTAAATTTTTTAAATGCTGTGAGTGCTTATTATTAGGAGATTTGAATATTGTTACCTGACTGTACTCCATGAATATTGTTACTAATTGTTCCTGAGCATGGAAAAGAAAAATCTTATAATCATACCTGATACAGTAAGTGTTTTTTGTCTGTCATGAAAGGTTTGAATTTTTTGGTAGTAAGGTATAAATCAAGACATTTTATTGGTCACACAATAGAATTGAGAGGGAGAGATTAAAAAGTTTATTCATGCTAAGAACTTATTACTATCAGATATTTGAAATTAGATAAGGTATTTAATAAATTAATAGGGAAAGATGCTAAAAAGTTTGTTCATGCTAAGAATTCATTCTCCACAATTTGAAATGAGATGATGAGTTATTTAGGATTGAGGAAGAATCCATCTTTCAGATGGTTGGAAATGAGAGAAAAGGGTTCTTTGTAAAAGTTCACAGAGCAGTCTGCTAATCATTTCTCTGAGGAAGACAGGAGGTAAACCTCAATGAGTTCATAGAGTTGGTTTTTTTTTTTAACTCTTTGAATAGCTTCTAAGAGACTTTGGAATTAATGTAGCTGAAATAAAATTATCATTTTATCCTTTAATCTTAAATACCAATCCTATTTCCTTTTTAATGTACATTATGAAATTATTTGACAATAATATCAGATTACATGTTTTATTTACTAATAAAGTTCTATTCTCTTTTAAGAGCTGCTAACAGTTTTGTTGTGTAGTCATCAATATAGATTAAGACACGTCATGTATGTTAAGAAATTTTTATGGTTTGTCTTTAGTTTTGTATGTTATTTCAGTCATCAAAAATTAGTAGCTAAAATAATATGCTTTATAACATTTTACCAGTGTACATGCAAACATCAATGAACAATAATTGACAAACTTGTTATTGTGGACTTGGTGCTAGGAATATCATTAATGACAGAATGAGTTTGGGCAAATTCATTAGCTCTCCCTCTTTTTTCACTTGTAAAGTGAGAGTGGTCTTTAACATCCATTCTAGCACTAAGTCTTAGTTGCTTTTTAAATTGAACCATTTGCTTTAAAACATTACATGAGATGTTTTTATTTTAATGCTTAAGTTTTTCATATGCATGTTTTGTATAAGATGCACTGTTTGAAATATTTTTGTGAGACTTATTAATGAAGGTTGTTTGAATCTTAAATTTTTTTCTGTGACTATTAATTTATTCAGTAGTACATAATATCTAGTGTCTGTTAGGGCATTGACCCTCTGGACTGTGAATTGAGCCTAGGCTGTGAATGCGATGAAAAAGCCTTTACTAGTTTATCCTAAAGTCTATACTAAATAATGATTGGCTTTAGAGAATTACTGAGGTTTAGAGCTGGAAGGTGGGGAACAAATTGCATCCCCTCATTTTACAAACGAAGAATTTGACACTCGGCTATTCGAAGTGTTACACAGTTAATGCCTGTGTCTGTGGAGCACTAATCCATTACTATCAAAATTCTTTCTGAAATGCTAGGTAGAATGAATTCGTCATTAGTATGAATGTTGCAGATGTACTGCATTTAATATATGAGGCAATTGTATTGCCTCTATAGTAATATATCCAGAGTAGTAATGCATTTTCACTCTGCTATCTACACACTCTCATTTGTTACTTTTTTTTTTTTTAAGATTTTATTTATTTATTTGACAGAAAGTTAGAGAGCACAAGCAGGGGGAGCAGCAGGCAGAGGGAGAGGGAAAAGCAAGCTTCTTGCTGAGCAAGGAGGCCTATGTGGAACTCGATCCCAGGACCTGAGATCATGACCTGAGCCGAAGGCAGACGCTTAATTGACTGAGCCACCCGGGCACCCATCTATTCCTTTTTTTTTTTTTTTAAAGGTTTTATTTATTTATTTGTCAGAGAGAGAAAGAGAGAGCAGGCAGAGGGAGAAGCAGGCTCCCCACTGAGCAAGGAGTCCCATACAGGACAGAGAGAGCAGGCAGAGGGAGAAGCAGGCTCCCCACTGAGCAAGGAGTCCCATACAGGACTCATCCGAGGACCCCATGATCATGACCTGAGCCGGAGGCAGATGCTTAACCAACTGAGCCACCCAGGTGTTCCTTTTTAAGGACTTTGTGAAGTGGTTAGGATTAGTGATGAAACTGTGCTTGTGACCTAAATGGAGATTGAGCCTGGTTGTTTACCTGTTTGTGTAATTCATGCTGTAATTCAGCTGTTTTCAATCCTGACTGCCTACCAGTGGTCACCCGTGAACTTAAAAAATTTTGGTGCCCAGGCAGTACCTACTGAATCAGAATTTCTCTGGTGGTACTTAGACATCTCTGGGTTTAAAATGTTCCATAGGGAGTGATAATGGACCCCGAGGATGGAGAACCTCTGCTTTTGCCAGTTGAACAGACTATCCACAACTACTTGAGTAGTTTAGCAACCTGCTGTGTATGACCATTTTATTTATTTATTTATTCATTCATTCATTCATGAGAGAGAGAGAGAGAGAAAAAGAGGGTGCATGAGCATTGGAGGGGGTAGAGAGAGAGGGGGAGAGAGAGAATTTTAAGCAGGTGTCATGCAGGGCTCAATCTCACACCCTGAAATTATGACCTGAGCTGAAATCAAGAGTCAGACACCCACTGAGCCACCCAGGAGCCCCTGTGACCATTTAAAGAGTACCAGCAGAAAGTGTGGTGTGATCACAGGGAGGTTTTAATTAATTTTTTAAAAAGATTTATTTATTTGTTTGATTAGATAATACGAATACTTGGAATATAATACCTGGTACAAAACTGTGAAAAGGTGCTAAGGAGTATACATTTAAAATTAAGTTTTCTTATTTCTGTTGCCCCTAGCTATTCCCTTACCACAAGCAAGCAGTACTAGTTTCTTATGTATGCTTACAGAAATTATTTAAGCATTTACAAACATAAATGTATGAGTATTAGTCTCTCTCACCAACATGTAAATTGTAGCAAAATATGTACGTTGTTTGCATCCTTTTTTTTTTTTAAACTTAGTGATAGTAGCTTGAAGATTTGTGGTATCTGTCTATATGGGGGAGCTGCCTTTTTTTTTTTTAAACAGTTGGCTTACTATTGCATCATTTGGATATACCACAGTTTATTTGACCAGTCCCTTATTGATGGACATGTAGGTATTTGCAGTTTTTGCTGTTACAAACAGTACTGAAATAAATAACCTTGTTTTTATGTCATTTTTAAAAAAGATTTTATTTTATTTATTTATTTGACAGAGAGAGGCACAACAAGAGAGGGAACACAAGCAGGAGGAGTGGGAGAGGGAGAAGTAGGCTTTCCGTCAAGCAGGGAGCCCGATGCGGGGTTCGAGCCCAGGACCCCAGGACCATGACCTGAGCCAAAGGCAGATGCTTAACGACTGAGCCACTCAGGCACCCCCTGTTATGTCATTTTTGATATGAGTGTATGTGTCTGTCTGTAGGATAAATTCCTCAGTGTTAAATTGATGAATTGGTACGTGTATTTTTATTTTGGAAAGACCCTGCCAAATTGCTTTCCGCAGAAACTGTAGCAATTTTTGCTCCCACTAGCAATGAATGAATGATTCTTTCTTTGCTCACATAGTGCGTATTTTAAAATGTCTTGATCTTTACTGGTCTGATGCAAAGGAACATCTGATTTGTAGTTTTAATTTGCACTTCTTCTAAATGAGTTTGAGGATCTCTTCATATTATTTTTAAAAAATTTCTTTAAAGATTTTATTCATTTATTTGACAGAGAAAGAGTGAGATCACAAGTGGGCAGAAAGGGAGGGAGCAGGAAGCAGGTTCCCTGCTGAGCAGGGGCTTGATCCCAGGACCCTGAGATCATGACCTGAGCCAAAGGCAGAGGCTTAACCCACTGAGCCACCCAGGTGCCCTCTCTTCATATTTTTAAGAGCCATTTTTATTTCCATTTTTTGGATGAACTTGTTTATTTTGTTTGTCCTTTTTTTCTGTTTGATCCTTCAGTCTTCTTACTGATTTATGGGAATGCTTTATGCAGTAAGGAAGCTAGTTATTTTTTTAGTAGAAAGATGTTTAAAAATTTAAATGCTTTGGCTGATGTCTGCATTTATTATTGAGAAGTTGGTTGTGAGATCCAGTGAGGGTAGTCAGTTTGTTGGTTTCATCTGCTTATATAATTTCTGATGTTAGAAGAGAGATGGAAAAATAACTTTTTGAGGAAAGATAAGTGAGAATTTATAAACAGGGGTTAAGAGATAAATAGTAGATTGTGAGAGGATATTTACAGTAAATCCTGTTGACAAAAATAAAACACTGGCATGACATATTCTGTGTCAGGTACTGTTTTAAAGACCTTTAAGCATATTATTTATTTTAAAATATTTTATTTATTTATTTGAGAGTGAAAGAGTAAGAGAGAGAGCCCAAGACCTGGAGAGAGGGAGAGGGTGAGGGAGAAGCAGACTCCTTGCTGAGCAGGGAGGCTGATGTGGGGCTGGGATCATGACCTGAGCCAAAGGCAGATGCTTAGCCAACTGATCCACCCAGGTGCCCCGGCAAATTAAGTAATGTAATCCTTATGGTAACTCTATAACATTTATTATCCACATTTTACAGGTGGCGGAACTGAGGCACAAGATAGCTAAACTAAGTAACTTGACCAAGATCAGACAGCTAGTGAGTAGTGGAGCTGTAATTCAAACTGAGCAGACTGTCTCTAGGGTCCATCCTGTTGCTCCTAATCTATATGCTATACTGCCTCTGTATTTGTTAGTGTCCAGAATATATAAAAAGTTCATGAAGATTTTTAAAAGGAAAAGGGCATTCGGAAAATAAAATATATGAACAGACATTTCACAGAAAGAGATAAAAAAAAAAAAAGGCCAGTAGACATAAGAAAATACTGGTCAGATTTAATAAAAATTAATCAGGGAAAGGCAAATTTTTAAAAGCTGTCAGTTTGTGAAAAGAGAAAAGCTTTTGTTAATTTCAGTATTTGGTGGGGGTTTAGGGATATACATAACTTTGCTCACTGTTACTGTGAACTTAGATGTGTAAAGCAGTTTTGGAGAGGATTTTGGCAAGATCTGTTAAAAAATCTAAATGTTTATTCCCCATGTGTTTCTACAGCATGTCTACCCTACAGAAACACTTGGACATTTGCAAAAGAGGTATATATAAAGGTTTATAATGTTGCCTTGTTGGTGAAACAATTAGAGACAACTTAAGTGTGCATTGTAGGGAATGGCTAAGTAATATGTTAATATAAATATTCCATAGCAGTGAAAAAGAATGAGGTGTTACCAGAGTATGAAAGGAAGGAATGCCAAGATGTATCATTGAGTAAAAGGAGCAAGTCGTTAGAATGGTACCTGTTTTATCTTTTTTACGTGTATTTGGGAAAACGCACAGAAAGATGTTTGAAAGTTCCTCAGTGGTGGACAAAGTGAATCAGCTTTGCTTATAATGGTTTAATTTTCTTTTCTTTTTTTTTTTTTAATTTTTAAAAAAAATTTATTTATTTGTCAGAGAGAGAGGGAGAGCGAGCGAGCACAGGCAGACAGAGTGGCAGGCAGAGGCAGAGGGAGAAGCAGGCTCCCTGCTGAGCAAGGAGCCCGATGTGGGACTCCATCCCAGGACGCTGGGATCATGACCTGAGCCGAAGGCAGCTGCTTAACCAACTGAGCCACCCAGGCGTCCCTGGTTTAATTTTCTATAGAGTATTTGTGTATTACTATGTTATGAAAAATGACTTCATATAAAAGAATTTGATACAATTTTAGTCCAAGTTCTCTTGCTCTACTGTTGAAAATTATTCCTGTCTACAAAAATAAGGGTAGCCAAATGTTAGGCTTGGTAACATTTTGAATGTCCTTGAAAGTAAAGTCAACTTTTTGTCTTTTTTTTTGGTAACCTTTTATTTTTATAGAATTTCTAGCAAAAATTTGTAGGAGCAATATAGTGAAATCCCATATATTTTGCCCATTTTCACGAATTATTTGTATTCGAAAAGTGACTTTTTAAAAAATTCAATGATTTGTTTCAGAGGAATGAGGTAAAAAGAATAATTTTGATCCTTTAAAATATAACATTTGTGTGAGTGGTACAGAACCTCTTAGTTTTGAATTTGAACAATTTTATTTTTATTTATGTATTTTTTAAAGACTTTATATATTTGTCAGAGAGAGAGAGAGCATGAGCAGGCAGAGGCAGAGAGAGAAGCAGGCTCCCTGCTGAGCAAGGAGCCGGATGTGGGACTTGATCCCAGGACCTTGGGATCATGACCCGAGCAGAAGGCAGCCGCTTAACCAACTGAAACACCCAGGCGTCCCTGAATTTGAACAATTTTATATAAAATATTCTTCATGGATAGGGGAAGTGAACTAATTTTTTTGAATATATTTCCTTTTTGCAAGTACTGTATCATACCTTGCAAATTATTTCATTTAATCTAAATTCATGAAAAAGATTGTATGCCAACAAAAAGGTTTTTTTGCTCAGGGTTTAAAAAGGCAGAGCCAGGTTTTCAGAAGGTCTGTAAGTTTGTCTACCAGTTTGCCTGTCAGATGGTATATTCAAAAGAACTGATGAGTGTATTTCTGTTGTCAGAAAGTTGGTAATTATCCCTAAATTGGTTATGGTCTAATGTTATGGATATTCAATAAAATTAGAATGTTGGGATGCTGTGAAATTTTACCTTTAATACTATTTAGGTGATTTACAAAAAATGTTACTTTTCTGTCTGCCTGACTATGCTCATGTGCTTTTTGTCTGTGCTTGTAAATGGTTCTCCTCGAACACATAACATGAATATACTTGTACATGCACATTTGTAGGTACAATTTATTTGTATCTGGGTGCTACTTTTTTTTTTTTTAAGTACTGGATCATAGTCCCGTTTTACATTTGGGCCCCCAGGATGCCATTATCAGAAGGGACTACCATGTCCCATACGTGTCCTATCCATTTGTCTTTAGTTTTACCACCACCTGCCTTTTCATTTGCTTGCCATACTGGATTCTGTTGGTCAGCTTCGGAGACTTGCTAAGTTTCATGTAGCTGTAGGAACCATCGGCCTATCAGGAGAGATTCCTACCACATGTGCTTTGAAGTTTGGTTTGCTACTTGAGAAAGGAGCTGTAAGGAGCTTAGGAATCAGCACACGTTCAAAAGTGAAACCTGAAGTGGGCAAGACAAACCACAGGAAGATCCTGCCCACAACTTGGTGACGTATCTGTATAACCCATGGACACTTCCTGGCAGTACCTTGCGAAACTTGCCTTTTTATGTACAGCAGTTTCCTAACTTCTTGTTCTTGACTAAACTTCAGTGAGAGGTGATTAATATGATAGCAATATAGATAACTGTATGATTTATGATAATTATCGTGCATATGACTTGTGTAAAGCAAGAGGCTCCTGATTATATTCTGTAGACTTTTCCACTGAGGAGTTGCATCTTACCTACTAGGGCATTTTTGAGGAGTTGCCCTGGAGTTTATGCTTTAACTTTGTATGCTTTCTCAAGAATTGTACTTAAAGGGGCACCGGGTGGCTCAGTCAGTTGAGTGTCCAGTTCTTGATTTCAGCTCAGGTCATGATCTCAGGGTCATGGGATCCAGCCCTGCATTGGGCTCCGTGCTCAACAGGGAGTCTGCTTGGGATTCTCTCCTTCTGCTCCTCCACCCCACCTCTCTCTGTCTCTAAAATAAATAAAATAAGTCTTAAAAAGAATTGTACTTATATACTGTTGATGTTTTATAGCCACAAAGCAAGTTCTTTGCTCACAGCATCTATGCTAACCCTCTAAACTCTGCGGGATTCCTGGAGCCCTTTGCCCAATCAGGTGCTTGCTAGTGGCATTACCTTGCTTTAGGCATGTTGATGATTACACAGTCCTTTATTTTTACGATGGAATAGGAGTTCAGTGTTACTGAAACTATTATTCCTGATTTCTTTAACCTTCCAGGTTCCATGTTAATATTATAGTGCCTGTGTTAAGCAGAACCAGGTTTCTGTTAGGAATTATGCAGTATGTTGATTTTTTATGATTTATCAGTTGAATGAGATTAAAGATTTCAGGTTATATATATATTTTAAAGATAATTTATCATTTACTGGGAGTGAGAAAAATTGCTGATAGTCTAGTTATCTGAGTTAATTTATGCATTGAAAAGCCCTACCATACTGAGTAGGAGATATTCCAGCAGTCACCATAGCCTGTTGGTACCATTTCTCATCCTGTGCCCGAATAATATCATAAATTTATAACTTCTCAGTGGTACTTTCAAGGTGACAGTTTAGGAGGGAAATAGCAGCTTCATAACCTTTTTCTCCTCAGCAGTTTTTAGGTACCTTCTCCACTTTTTGTTACCATACCCCTAGGGCAATCTGACATACTTTGAAGAGGGTGAATAGGAGACTCTTGGGAAGGTCAGGTATGATTATGGCAGTTCTTCTCATGTAAGATTTGTTTATCCTATACAAAGTATTGATTAGACGTATAGAAATCAAATGAATGCTAAATGGTAATGTTGCATGTTGAAAGTATTTTTTTTCTGCAACTTTTGTAGTAATCACCTAACCTCTCTGAGCCTCAGTTTCCTCTTCTGTAAGTTGGGAATTACAGTCTTTCTAATCTTTCAAAGGGTTTGTGAAACAATTGGATGACAGTGTATTGCATGGCCGTGGTACGGTTACGTATGGGCTATAACATAAGTAGTAGTGGTACTGGGTTAAGTATACTTTCATAGTTTTGTTGATGAACAATTTAATTATGTGCAACTTTTATCTTTTGCAGAAATAAAAACTGAACTTTGTAAGAAAATTTGAAAGACCTTACAATATGTTAACATTATTATCTTATTTATCTTATTATCTTATTATGCATAAATAGCATAACACATTTTTAAAAAATTTTTATTTATTTGAAAGAGAGACACAGCGAGAGAGGGAACACAAGCAGGGGGAGCAGGAGAGGGAGTTGCAAGCCTCACGCCGAGCAGGGAGCCCCATGCACGGCTCGATCCCAGGATCCCAAGATCATGACCTGAGCAGGAGGCAGACGCCCAACCAACTGAATCACCCACGTGCCCCTAGCATAGCACATTTTAATTTTATACTAAACTTGTCAGCAGTGAAACTATATATTTTCAAGTGTATTTTGGGTTCATTTTCCTTTATTTTTTTGTTATGAATATAAATGAAAAGTTTGCATATTTTTTTCATTTCCCCATCAGAAGTTCTAATCCTCTGTTCAGCTTGCTTTTCCTGTTTAGAACATCATATCCTGAGGTACTCAGGGCAAATTCTGTCAATTCTATCTCTGTAGTATTTCTTCCAGCTTTCTTTTCCTCCCATTGCTCTTTCATTACCTTAGTTTAGGTCCTATATCCCTGAAGCATGGATCCAACCACATAGAAACTTTTAGTGACCCTTGTGCCTACTGAAGAAAGTTAAAACTTTTTAGCTTGGCAGTTGAAGGTTGATTCCACCTTTTCTTTACAGTAGTCTTATCTCTTCTTATTCCCCTTTTATCTCCCTTTATGCTTTAGTCACTTTTTACTATTCACTGCCTCCTGGGAGGTGCTCCCCTTTTCCCACCTTCAGAACTTGCTTTCATTGTGTCTTACTCCTGGAATGTCATCACTCTACCCCCAATTTCTATATTTTGAAAAAAAAAAAAAAATCACTCGGAGGAAGTTACTTTGAAGATCGTGAAATAATGTGTATGAAGGCCCTTAAAAAACATCTGCCATATATAATGTATATATTTACTCAGTAAATGATAGCTATTATGAGTCAGCTTTATTCTTACCCCAAATAATCTTTATCTTAGGATCATCTCATTTAGGACCCTGGTTTGCAGTTTCTCTTAGGGGTTAATCCCACTAAGATCTGTCTTGGTTCTTAACTTTGTATCCTTTAAAATATATTTGGCCTTCAGGGCACATTAGGATAATTTCAGAAAGGAATAGGTATCTATTCCTCTAAGCACTGTTATATTCAGAAAGACGTTAAAAGTGAAAAGGAGGGGCACCTGGGTGGCTCAGTGGGTTAAGCCTCTGCCTTGGGCTCAGGTCATGATCTCAGGGTCCTGGGATCGAGCCCCACATCAGGAATCTGCTCAGCAGAGAGCCTGCTTCCCTCTCTCTCTGCCTGCCTCTCTGTCTACTTGTGATCTCTGTCTGTCAAATTAAAAAAAAAAAAAAGTGAAAAGGAAAGACTAGGCTTTGGAATTTTATTTCTATTAAATCACCTTAATAGCCATGTAACTTTTTTTTTTTTAATTTATAAAAGGTAACAGTAATGTTTCTAAAGGTCATTGTACACATTGAATAAGATATATGGGAAGATATTGAGCACTGTCTCAGCTACTTCATAAATATTTGTCTTCTTTTCTTGAGCGTTGTCCTCCTCTGGGACACACACAAACACATGTACAAACCTATTAGTATAAATGCATGCACACACTGCCACCCCAACATACATGTAAGCACATATGTGCAAACTCACATGTCTAGAAGCTTATGCACCAGAATCTCTACTCCCAGCCTGGTATTTGGAATTCTAGTCCTATGTAAAATTTGTATGGTAGGATCTGCATGCTGTCTAGTGACCTTTGCATAGAACCGTTGATCTTGTAAACAGAGAGTTGGCCATCTTTGTTTTTTTATTAATCAACGTTATCTTATCAGTTTTAATTCCCAGTGGTGTTTATCTTCTTGGTTTAAATTGTTTACTTTTGGCCAATGACTGAAAGCATTGTTTTCTCTAAAACACTTACTTTTCTCCCTCTTCCTTCAGATATTTGTGTAGAAGTTACTTTCTCAGTGGAACCTTCTGGGCTGCGCCCCCCCCCCCCTGCATTTCTGTGGTGATTCGTTCCTGCCTAACAATTACTAACATATCATCTTTACTCATTTTTGTCCATTTGTGTTGGCTTGCTGAGAACGCAGCATTGTCTATTTTTCTCACTGTTCTATCTCTGGTATCTTAGTGTAGGTACTCAGTAAATATTTGAATGTGTGAATTTCAGGATTGGTTTGTTTTCAGTATGAAATTTCTGTTAACACTAAAGATTCTTACAGTTAGTGCTCTTGATAACTATATATAGGAAACTTTTTTTAGCCTTTGGTGCAGTTGACATAGATCAATTTACATCAAGTGGAAAAAATATATATGCCTGTTTATAATTTGTGATGTGATATTAGAACTTCCTTTTTGTCCATGCTAAAATTCCACACATGTACACGCTCAAACTTATTCAGTAGATACTTCATTGCCTATTATAAGCTAGGCGTGCTAAGAACTGGTGCCTTCCCTTAAGAAGTTTGTAATTCAGTGGAGGAAGTATAGCAGTCTCCTTTGCTGGATCCTTCTCATCTCTGCCAGCTCAAAATAGTTGGAGAACTTTAAGGCTGACTTTAAATCTCTTTTCTTTCTTATCCATATTTGCTCTCCCCTTGATCTTGTATAGTCTGGTGGTTTTATAAATAGTATGCACTTGCTGATGATTCTCTAACTTTACTCCAGCTAGGACTTCTTTGTCCTCTTGACATCTGCACTTGGATGTGTAATCAGCATCTCAGACTTAAGAGCAAACTCTTGCTCTCCCTCTCCCAGCAGGAGGCTCCTTCTTCTGGAAATGACATCTCTGTTCATCCAGCTGCATAGGCTGAAACTCTAAGAAGTCTTCCTTAACCCCATTTCCCATCATACCCACATCCAGAATATCAGAAATCCTGTTGGCTCCATCTTCAAAAATATGCCCAGTTCACCACTTCTCTTCATGCCAGGATTGCTCCCTTGCTCTAAGTTATCTCTAATCAAGGTCACTACAGTAGTTTTCTGTCTACTTTCCTGCTTCCACCCTTCCCCCTCTGCAGTGATTCTTCTAAAAGTTAGATCATGCCATTCTTCTGCTTAAAATCTTTCAGTAGCTTTCCATGTCACTCAGAAAAATCCAAGGTTTTCCTATTTAACCTGCTTCCTTCCTCAGTCCTACCTCATCTCTTACTGTTTCCTACCTCTTCCCACTATTGTTTTACAGCCATTCTGGCCTCCTTGCTATTTCTTCAGTGTCAGATATCCTTTCTAGTGCCTTTGTATGTTTTATTCGTTCTGCCTGTTCCTTTTTTCCCCAGATATCTATCTGCATGGCTCATTCTCTCATTGATATCTTTCAGGTATCTGCTCAAATATCTTAACAGAAAGGTCTTTCTTGATTCCCTATATAAAATAACATTGCTGTCCTCCTTTTCTTTACCCTTTGGATCTGGCACTCCCTAACTCTCTTAACCTACTTTGTTTTCTTCCGAGGCAATAAATATTACATACTTACTGAAGAGTTTATGTTTGTCTCCCCTGTCTAGATTGTATAATAGGTCCATGTGGGCAGAGACCTACTTTTATTCATTGTTATATCTGTTGCTTTAAAGATGTGCCTGGCATGTTGTAGGCACTTAATTTTATTTGTTGAATGAAATGCAGTAAGTGCAATACAATATGATAATTATAGTCAAAGTACACATAAGATGCAATAGAGAATAGAGTAAGGAGTGACATGACTACCTAGGAGTTGAGGGTAGACTCTACAAAAATGCCTTTAAGCAGAGCTTTTTGGAGGGAAAAAAAAACAGGTAAGAGCATTTTGTACAATGAAAATAGCACTGCAGATGTACAGAGGCATGAGAGAACATAGTGTTCAAGGAACCAAAAGTATAGTACTGTTGGAGCATAACTTGTGGGGGTAAAGATTAAATAAGCAGATGAGGCCAAACATGTAGTAGACAGTACCAAACCATGAAGGGTCTTTAGATCTTTATCCTGTGAGATAGGTAGTGTGGAGTCATTGAAGACTTTTGAGAAAGGGGGAGAATATGTTTACATGTTAAAAAGGTAAGTGGCAACAGTGTGAAGGATGGGGATCAAAGCTAAACTCAGCATTTTATTTAACATATATGTGATGTTGCAAGGTGCATCTGATGCAGAGAAACAGTTACTTCCATGTGAATGGGCAAGAGGCTATTTTATTTTATGGTTGGACAAAACCACTAATGTGTAGTGTGAAGTTTCAGTTCTTGGCATGTTTGCAGTACATGTGTGAGGGAGGAGAAATACCCGGTGGATGGTTAGTTTATCAGTTATAATTTCAACAAGAAATGGTGTTGTTATAGTGTAAAAGATACTGTGTTTGAAGGCCAACCTCCTTTCTTCAATAAGGAGCAGTTGTTTTGTCAATAATACACCTCCTGATCTTGATTCATTGTTAAAGGAAATAGTGACAGTTATAAATATAATCAGATTTGTACAGTTTGCTGTAGGGCCAACACAGCAGCTATCTTTGTAGGACAAATATCTGCCTTTGCATATTGTAGTAGTGGCATGCACGGAACTCTTAAAATGAGGGATAAACTAAAAATACTTCCTTTTTTCATTTCCATTATTTCAGTTGTCTTGCTCTAGTATCGTATCTTAGAAATATATTGAATATCTTGAATACTTAATAATCTTACTGCTTTAGGGTCAAGATCTGTTGTGTAAATTTAAGGATAAGATGGAGGTACCCAACATGGGCTACATGGTGTCAATATTGAGAATTTGGCTCTCTCAAATTCATGAATGTGGTACTGTATTACTGAGCATGTTTTTAAAAAATACATCCAAATACTGCAGAAGGAAATGATGAAATGTTTTCAGAGGCAGATACAACAATACAGAGAGTTAAGATCCATTTGTCTCCATTTCCCCAATCAAAGCATTCGCTTTTTGAGTGTGTTGTGCTATTCAGTTCATCTAATGGAACAATAAAGGTAGTTTTCTGTGAGGCATTGCTTTATAATTTCTGAGTCTATGTTTGATCCAGATTGGCACATGTAGCTGAAAGATTTACCAAACTCTGATGACCAGTAATGTGAGATGGGATTTTCTAATTTGTTAGAGATAAAGGGTAAGAAAACAAACCAGTCAGGATTAGGTTACTGAATCAACTGTAGCTAGTTCAAGCAGAAAGAGATTTAGTAAAAGATTTTAGGAGTGCCTGGGTGGCTCAGGGGGTTAACCATTCAACTCTTGATCTCAGCTCAGGTCTTGATCTCAGGTTTGTGAGTTCAAGCCCCATGTTGGGCTCTACACTGGGCATGGAGCCTGCTTTTTATTTATTTTTTTTAATTTTGTTTATTCACTTGACAGAGGTCACAAGTAGGCAGAGAGGCAGGCAGAGAGAGAGGAAGGGAAGCAGGCTCCCTCCTGAGCAGAGCCCGAAGTGGGGCTCGATCCCAGGACCCCAAGATCATGACCTGAGCCGAAGGCAGAGGCTTTAACCCACTGAGCCACCCAGGCATCCTGGAGCCTGCTTTAAAAAAGTTTTTTGGAGGGTTGGGGAGGGGGTTGCCTGATTGGCTCAGTCGTTTAAGCGGCTGCCTTCAGCTCAGGTCACGATCCCTGGGTCCTGGGATAGAGCCCCGCATTGGGCTTCTTGCTCAGCAGGAAGCCTCTTTCTCCCTGTCCTTCTGCCTGCTGCTTCCCCTGCTTGTGCTCTTTCTCTCTCTCTGTCTCTGTCAAATAAATAAAAATCTTTAAAAAAAAGGTTTGTTTTTTTTTTAAAGTGGTCTATAGAATTGTTAGAAATTCTTACTGAAGAAACAGATTCTAATGTGAGCTTTCATGAGTGAAATTTTAAAGGTACATTGCAGCTGAGCTACCAAGGGAGTTACTTTCTCTTTTAGGATCAGAAAGGTACCTGCAGAATTGGAAAGCTGTAAATTTTAGCTGCTTGTCTGAGAACCTTGCCACCTCTGCTGTGATCAGGAACCTGCCGCTATTAGGAAACAGCCATCAGCAAGCAGCCATCTTCATCAGTAAGCTTTCGTCACTATTGCTGCCACAACCTGTATGACAGAATGGATGCCTTGTGCCCTTCTTCTTGATGTCCATGAAACCTATGACCAGATAGAAGGACTTAAGAAAACACTACTGAACAAAACTTGTCTATCTCCATGGCAGTGCTTAATAGTAGCAGCAGTTTCAATACAACCTCCCTTCTCTTCTGCTCTCCAGTTTCTAGCGAGTGCATCTGACTGGTGGAATTTAAATCATATCCACAACCCTAACTACAAGAAAGACTGGGGAATGTAGTTTTTAGCTTCCTAGTTTCTGTGGTACAGGAAGTCATATACCAAAGCATGTTGAAATGGATGATGACCACTGATCGACCATATCTACCACAGATACAGATCCTGATTCTCCTTAAGGCTAGCCATTATCAAATGGTCTGTATAGATAAATTGAGAAAGATTACAAATAATACTGTCAAATATTGTGGAGAAACCTTTAAGTACTTGTTTTTCACTGTATTTTTATTGTTTATAATGACATTTAAAAATGTCTAAAATTCGTGCTCCACCTATGTGATGAATATAATGGTCTGTGGATGCCAAAATTTCTTCACATTTAAAGTGTTGGTAGCAGATGAAAAGTCTGAAAAAGGGAATAACAAAACCATTAGAATGAGTCATTTAAACTGAGGAAAGGTTGGTGTTATCAAACACTGAAGCACAGTCAAATAAGGTAGGAACTGACAGCAGTCTTTGATCTGGTGGTACTTAATATTGTTATCATTCTAGGGGAGCCTAGGTGGCTCAGTCAGTTAAGCGTCCAATCCTTGGTTTGGGCTCAGGTCATGACCTTGGGGTGGTGGTATCCAGCCCGGCCTCAGGCTCCACGTTCAGCATAGAGTCTTGAGATTCTCTCTCCCTTTGCCTCTCCCCCTGCTTGCCTGCATGCTCACTCTCTCAAATAAATAAAATACTAAAAAAAATTATTAGTGTTCTTGAAGGTTCTAGTAAAGAACTAGAATCAGACGCCGAATTGTAGGTTCAGGCTGTGAGTAGGAAGGAAAGGATTGGAGCAGAGGTTATAGAATAAGTTTTCAAGGAGCAGTAGTTGTATTTCCTTCCTTCCTCCTTCCCTCCCTTCCTTCCATTAGAACATAGGGGAGGCCCTATGCAAATACCACATATGAGACAAGTACAGCCTTTCAAAGTTCCTCACTTTTGTCTCTGTGTAGCTTGAGGTAACGTGTGCACTATTAAGATAATCTCTTTCCACTTAGAAATATAATGGGTGTACCATTTTTTATTAGTTCTCCAACCATTCATTATTTCACTTTCAATTATTTTTGTATTGAGTGGCAGTTAACTATTTTGATTTACGTTTTTTATAAAGTGCCAGTTAATTACTATAAAGTGTTAGTAGCTGACTTTACAGCATATTTGTATGATTAGTGAACTGGGCATTGATTAGATGAATTCACCTTCAGTGTAGTTTATTTAAACATAGCTTAGTGACAGGTATTCAATGAGTACAGATCATGAAAACTTTTACAGGAAATAATGTTGAGTGTGTTTCGTATATTACATAGACCTTCTGTTTTTACTTATTCTAAGTAAATACCTGATAATGGCAGGTTCATTGGGTTCTGCACACAAAATAATCCCTGTTATATCCCCCTTAAAAATGTGGGTGGTAGAATAGGTATACATTTATACAATGTGGTTTTCTCACGCTGCACTTAATGGGCAGTGATTAGTGTTCCAAATTCCCTCATTAGATATAGAGCATGTTTATTATGACTTAGTTCTTAATTTGTTTACATTCTAGGCTCTTTATGGTGACCTAGTGGGATTTTGAGTTTAAAAAAAAAAACACTATTTTGGATTATACAGAGAAGAGACATCAAAGAAAAAAGACTTAAGAAGGTTGAGAGTAATGAAAACTTAGTTGGTGGACAGTGTTGTGGATTGAGAGCGAGGGAATCAGATTTGGATAAGAGAAGGGACATGTAGTCTTTTAGGAAGAGGAGAATGATGGATATAAATTCAAATATTAGTTTTTCCTGTTTGGAAACTGGTTTATTTGTAAAGGCCAACCCATATTGTCAATTTTTGAGTCATTTGAAAGATTCCTGATTCTGACTTGAGTTGAATATAGTATGTTTATTCTTTTTAAGTGGTAACTTGATTTTTTTTTTTTTTGTAACTTGATTTTTTAAAAATCTCTCATGACAAACTTAATGAGTGCCTTGTCTTTCACTGACTTTCTCATTGTAATAAAAAATGGTTTATTGAGGGACGCCTGGGTGGCTCAGTTGGTTGGGCGGCTGCCTTCGGCTCAGGTCATGATCCTAGCGTCCTGGGATCGAGTCCCGCATCGGGCTCCTTGCTCAGCAGGGAGCCTGCTTCTCCCTCTGCCTCTGTCTGCCACTCTGTCTGCCTGTTCTCTCTCTCTCTCTCTCTCTCTCTCTGACAAAATAAATAAATAAATAAATAAATCTTTAAAAAAAAAAAATGGTTTATTGAGTTTTTCATAGGTGCTTCTTAAGTTTCTGTTAGGCTTTGTTAAAATACATTGGTTTAAATGGCCTTTAGTTTTAAAGTTGATAAGCAGAGACCCAAGTTTATCTAGCCCAAATTGTCCTTAGGAAAGCTGTGCTTAAGTCTGAAGCCATTTAGCCATTTAGTAATAGAGGTAAATCAGGAATGTTAGTTTCATGATTCTTAGGGCAATGCTTATGCCAACTGTCTTGCTTTCCTAATTGAGTACACTGGAGTCTGAATTCAGCACACATTTTTCTGTGTACTTTTGGCCCATGAGCATCTCATAAGAACTTCAAAACTAGACTTACTAGCTTCCTTAATGGCCATTCAAGAAATGTTTCTCAAGTGTCTATTGTATGACAGTCATGATTTCAGATTTGGTGATTAATAAGTTCTCAGGCCTCAAGAATGAGAGATGCAGAAAATAAATATGCAGAAATTACTAATTTTGTATAGTTATAAATGCTATCAAGAAAACAGAGAAATAGAGTATGGCAGCAGGATTATCTGCTTGAGACAGAATAATCAGGGAAGGTTTCTCTGAGAAAGTGACACTTAAGCTAAGACCTGTGGTAAGCAGAGCCAGCCATGTCAAGTTGTAGGGTTAGAGCATTTCAAGCAGAAGCCCTAAGCTTGAATGAACTTGGCATGATGATGAATGGAAAGAGGGTGAACACTGAGGAGAGTGGGAAGAAAAGAGGTTAGAGAGGAGAGGACAGTGGAGCATAGTAGACCATGAAAACAGGAATTTAGAAATGGGATTATATTCTAAGTGAAATGTAATGGTTTTGGAGCAGGAGACTGAATGCCCTGAAGAATATGTTTAGATGATCACTCTGGTGGAGAGTGGGTTGTAGGTAGATACCAGTGAAGGCAAGGAGAAGTGGTTGGATTTGGGATATATTTTGGAGTTTTGCTGGATTTACTGGATGGGGGAGGTTTGGGGAGGATGATGAGAAAAAGAGAGGAAGATAATGGTAGGCTGGGGGAAGAGCATGTTTTAGGGGAGGAAATCAGATGGTTTGTCTAGGACTTGTTAAATTTGAGATGCCTACTGGATATCCAAGGAGGCAGTTGGATATTCATGTCTAGTGTTGAGGAGAAGAGATTAGGCCTGGAAATGCAGACTTAAGAGGCATCAGCATTAACACCATACTGAAGGAGTGTGCACAGGGAAAGAAGAGAAGAAGATGGTCCAGAACTGAGTCGTGAGATATTGCAACATTTAGAGGTGAGGAGGGAAAGAAGTAGGCAGAGGGCCAGGGATATAGGAGGAATGCCAGAAATACTGTATTGTGGGAGCCAAGAAAAGGGCATTTTGAAGGAGGGATGTTAGTGTTCACTTTCACTTAAATAGGGTCTCCAGATCAGGTATGATGAGGACAGAGAAATGGTCATTGGATTTGGCAACATGGAAAGCATTGGCATCCCTCACTAGAGTATTTGCCATGTTATCATAGAGTTAGAAGCTGACTGGGGAGAGGGTTGAAGAATGGATGGAAGGTGAGAAATTAGAGAAAATGTGTCTAGAAATGATTGCTTTTAAGAAGATTGGCTATGAAAGGGAGTCTAGAAATGGAATGATGCCACAAGGGAGGAGGAGTCAAGGGAGTTTTTTTCTTTCTGTGCTTTTTTTAAAATTGGGAAATAGTGAAAGTTTATTTATGTGCTGATGGGAGTGATCCACTAGTGAGGAAAATTAATGATGATAAAGGAAAAGGTTTAATTGTGGAGTCAAGTCCTTGAGGTGGCTGGTGATTGGGCTGGAGAGCACAAGGGGGGACATTGCCCTTTCTCGAAGCAGGGAGACCATGATATAATATGACCCCACACTCCCCTTTACACACAGCTCTTCAATCTCACTGGACCAAGTTGATGACCTTTTTTCTCTAATCACTGGGGTTTTTTTGTGTGTGTGCGTGTGCTGTATCTTCCATGTTCTTTTGGATTGAATTCATCCTATATAAGGTTTAGCATGAAGCATTTGGGGTACTTAACACCAATTTCAATTTTTCTGTCAACAGGTGAAGCAAAAAATTTATTGCCATACCTTGGACCCAACAAAATGAGAGATTGTTTCTGCACCATAAATTTGGATCAGGAAGAAGTTTATCGTACCCAGGTTGTTGAAAAGTCTTTAAGGTTTGTAAAAAATTGATAAATTATCTTTCATAGATATGTATTGATTAATAAATTTTATACATTTTCCAGATTGTCCTCCTACACTGTTGGGGAAATGCAGGCTGGTGCAGCCACTCTGGAAAACAGTATGGAGGTTCCTCAAAAAGTTGAAAATAAGCTACCCTGTGACCCAGCAATTGCACTACTGGGTATTTACCCTAGAGATACAAATGTAGTGATCCGAAAGGGGCACATGTACCCCAATGTTTATAGCAGCAATGTCCACGGTAGCCAAACTGTGGAAAGAGCCTAGATGTCCATCAACAGATGAATGGGTAAAGAAGATGTGTGTGTGTGTGTGTGTGTGTGTGTGTGTGTGTGTTTAATGGAATACTGCGCAGCCATCGAAAATATGAAATCTTGCCATTTGCAGCAATGTGGATGGAACTAGAGGGTATTATGCTTAGTGAAATAAGTCAGAGAAAGAATTATCATATGATCTCACTGATATGAGGAATTTGAGAGGGGGGACGGGGGTTTTGGGGGGTAGGAAGGGAAAAATAGAATGGGACTAGGGAGGGAGACAAACCATAAGAGACTCTTAATGTCAGGAAACAAACTGAGACTGCTGGAGGGATGGGATGGCTGGATGATGGACATTGGGGAGGGTATGTGCTGTGGTGAATGCTGTGAATTGTATAAGAATGATGATTAACAGACCTGTACCCCTGAAACAAATAATGCATTATATGTTAATAAAAAATTTTTTTTGTAAAGTGCCTAGGGGCACTTGGCTGGCTCAGTCAGTAGAGCATGTGACTTTGATCTCGGGATCGAGAGTTCAGACCCCACTAGGCATGGAGCCTACTTTAAAATAAAATAGAATGAGGTGCCTGGGTGGCTCAGTGGGTTAAAGCCTCTGCCTTCGGCTTGGGTCATGATCTCAGGGTCCTGGGATCAAGCCCCACATTAGGCTCTCTGCTCAGTGGGGAGCCTGCTTCCCTTCCTCTCTCTCTGCCTGCCTCTCTGCCTACTTGTGATCTCTGCCTGTCAAATAAATAAATAAAATCTTAAAAATAAAATGAAGGTTTTTAAAAAGAAAAAAAAAAAGACTTTTTTTTACCTGAAACTTTTCTTTTCCATTCTGGATTTGTTTTTAGAATTATAGAATCTCGGTGTTTGAAGGAGCCTTAATGTTTATTGAACTGGACTAATCAACTGTCTTACACTTGGTTCCTTCTGACAGTTATTGTTGACAAGCGGTCATCTGACATTTGCTTAATAACGTTCATTCCAGTGACCAGAGTTCATTGCCTCCTGAGCATCCTATTTGGTCTTAGAACCATTCTGACTCTTGAGGTGCCTGGGTGGCTCAGTGGGTTAAGCCTCTGCCTTTGGCTTGGGTCATGATCTCAGGGTTCTGGGATCAAGCCCCACATTAGGCTCTCTGCTCAGCAGGGAGCCTGCTTCCCTTCCTCTCTCTCTCTGCCTGACTCTCTGCCTACGTGTGATCTCTGTCAAATAAATAAAATCTTAAAAAAAAAAAAAACAACTATTCTGACTCTTAAGACAGTTCTTACATTTAGTCAGTTAATATCTGTAAAATGGAGAACCTACTATATGCCAAGAACTTGTTGGGTGCTTTTTATTCATACATCCATGAGAGCAAGATAGATGCAGTGCTTGCTTTCATGTGGCTTTTCATTGCCTCAAAATATACCTTCCTTTTAATTGTTGCTAATTCTGTCCCTTGGATTTCTGGAGAATACCTCAAACCATATTTGACATGACATCGTTCAAGTTTTTGAAAACAACTACCATATACCTCAATTTGTTCTCTAGGCTAAATTTTGCCTATTCATTTGAACTTTTCTCAGAGTACATCATTGTTTTATTTCTCTTAAGAATAAATTATTTCTTAAAGTTATACAAGTCACTGAAGTAGAGCATTGTAAGGGAATGGATTCTTGGGAAAATTTTTTATCTTTTAAAAGTGTAATAGCACTCAGTATCCTAGTAAATTCTAATTCATAAAATTGGAGTGTGCCACCTCTGCCCTGTAATAGTGTTTGTGGACATAATTCTAGCACAGAGCTGTGCTGGCAGGATGTGGTCTTGGTCAGAGATAAGAGTCAAAACAAGGGAGTGGGGAGTTGTTGGAATGAACATGTGGTGGATGAAGTACTGAGTGTCATGACTTCTTTAAGTTGCGTTTTGGGAATTTATTTTTTGATGCTCTTTTTCTCATAATCTTTTTTCATTACACTTCCCCCCTTTCCTTCCCCCTCTGGAGCTTTTCCCTTTGTGTCTTTATTGTCAGTGTTTGTAATTTTGAATGTCTATAGTGTTCTTCAGAGGAAAGACATTGTATAAAGCTGAAAATACTTTAATAGCCCCTCAAAATTTGAAGTAGTACACTTCACATCTTTAGTCATAAATCACCTGTCCCTGTTTTTTAGAATTGTGTTGTTATTTATATGTTATACATGATGAAACTGAGTCACCAAAAGGCTGAATAATTTGTGCATATAATATAGGAAGTTAGGAGCAAAACAGAGATTGGAACCTGAAACTGTTTCAATCTCAATTTGTTACTCAGTGTACACTGATACCATATCACACAAAAATCAGTGATATACTAAGCTAGGAATTGTCCATAAATTGAATACATGTGGTAGTTTCTAATATGTAGCTTTGTAAATTAGTGACTAAAATTAGCTTTTTCTTTTTTAAACCCTTTTCTAGATATTTGTGTTGGGAAAATATGGTGAAAATAATAATTCTTACCCATCTTAAGTTTTTTTTTTTTTTAGATACTTAGCAACTTGGAAGATATTTTAAGATTAACCATGGTTATCTTAGGTTATAGTTAGATAGGTGCTTCTTGGATTCTAAGTTCCCCTAGCACTTTTCCTTGCAGAATAAGGTGAAAGAGTATGCCTTGCTAACCTGGCTTTCATGTCAGTGTTTTCTTCCTTTAGTGCGATAAACTGTCAAGTCAAGAGTCAGTAGATACCATTTAGGTCTTTATGGGTTCTGAATATTACAGTTTTTATAGGTAGTCTGGATATAGAGTTTTCATAACGGGTAAGGAAGGGTAACATGGAATCTATAGCTTTAAATTTTTACCTCAAATCCTTTTAAAAAGTGAGTGGTATATAAACAAACTGAGAAACAGCAATACTGCTTATGCCCAGTGCTTTTCTTCCCTATGCCAGGAAGTTCCTTAGGAGTCATATGCATGATCATATGTCAGTGATAGCAATAGAATGTTGTTTTTAAAGCTGTGTAAGTCTTGTCATTGCTCCTTACCAATCTACTGAAAAGTTTTCTTCAGGTGGGTTGATTAGCTAATTAATTAAATAAATATGTGGGCGCCCTGTTGTGGGGGGATAGGCTGTCGACATTGTGGTGATGTAGTGATCCAGATGACTTAGTGAATAATTCTGTAGTGTTCTCACTTGGTTTTAGAATCTGTTTTTAAAATAATATTTGAGGGGCACCTGGGTGGCTCAATGGGTTAAAGCCTCTGCCTTCAGCTCAGATTGTGGTCCCGGGGTTCTGGGATCAAGCCCTGTGTCGGGCTTTCTGCTCAGAGGGGAGCCTGCTTCCCCTACTGTCTCTCTGCCTGCCTCTCTGCCTACTTGTGATCTCTCTCTGTCAAATAAATACATAAAATAAAACAATATTTGAGGCATATCTGGGTGGCAGTCATTTAGGTGTCAGACTCTTGGTTTTGGCTCAGGTTGTGGTCTTAGAGTGGTGAGATGGCGCCCAGTGGCCGGCTCCATGCTCAGCATGGAGTCTGCTTAACACCATCTTTACCTCTCCCTCTACCCCCACCCTCAAATAAATAAATAAGTTTAAAAAAATAAAAGTAATATGTGAATATGTACATGTGATGTATAAATTCTCCATTTTCTAATTGTTTATAAAATGATGCAAAGGAGAAGAGTACTTAAACATGCATGTCTTTGCTTAATAGTTGTTTTTGTGTCAATTGTTATATTGAGATTAATTAGGGGACTCTGGTTATTTTGATAGACCAACTTTTTTTTTTAAGGTTTTATTTCTTTATTAGAGTGCACCTGGGGAGAGAGTTGGGGAGAGAATCTGGAATAGATTCCATGCTGCTCATGGAGCCTGGAGCCCTGTGCTTGGGCTCTATCCTATGACCCTAGATCGTGACCTGAGCCAAAACTGAGAGTCGCGGGATGCTTAACCCGCTCAGTCACCCAAGTGCCCCATTGACTGACCAGCTTTTCAAAGTTTATTTTGATTACATTTGAAGTAAAAAATACATTTACAAGAGTTGACCAGGCATTAGAAACAACTAAAAGCTCAGTCAACTGTTTTCTGGACACAATTAGAAATAACTTCAGTAAGGGTATTTTTCTTTGTATTTCAGCTTGTTTCTAAGTCGAGACATCCTAAAGAGATTGCATTTTATGGTGACATTTTCAAAGTATCCTTTAGTTCTTTAAACATTCTCGGAAAAAGGTGCTGTTAACAAAAGACATTTATTAGCACTTTAGAGATTCATGTCTTCATAGAATCTAAACATCAAAATACATTCTTAAACATCTAAAAATGACTTGTTTCATAGGAAAAAATCTTAGCTTGGGCATAGGCAAGGATTTCTTACTCTAGATGTAGAAATCACTAGTCATAAAAGGAAAATTGATAAACTGGATTTCATCAAAATCAGAGCCTTTTGCTCTTCAACAGACACTGTCAAAAAAATGGAAACAGCAAGACACAGCTAGGAGAAAATACTCTGACAAAGGGCTTGCATCTAGAATTTATTTAAAAACAAAAATAAAACCAATAAGAAGGATAGCCAATTTTAAAAAGTGGCAGGAAAAATGAACAAATATTTCCCAAAAGAATATATATACAAATGTCCAGCAAGCACATGAAAAAATAATCATCTTCATCAGTCATCAAGGAAATGCAGTTTAAAATCATTTCTGTCGGGACGCCTGGGTGGCTCAGTTGGTTAAGCGGCTGCCTTCGGCTCAGGTCATGATCCCAGCGTCCTGGGATCGAGTCCCACATCGGGCTCCTTGCTCAGCAGGGAGCCTGCTTCTCCCTCTGCCTCTGCCTGCCACTCTGTCCGCCTGTGCTCGCCCGCTCTCTCTCTCTCCCTCTCTGACAAATAAATAATAAAATCT